>CM038464.1:61142415-61314915 GCA_021464415.1 Lonicera japonica
GAGATAGGGACACTAGACTGCCTATGGGGGAATAAGGTCATAAAAGGTCTGATCCAAACATAAGGTGCATGTGTGAGGGATGAAATATACGAATCTAACTCTCTCCGCTACCGAGATTGAGGAGTATCGAGCTGACAAAGGAGGGGTGGTTTGACTTTGGGAAGCCACACAACCTTGTATATCTAAATTTATTGATGAAGTTCAAACTAAGAAAGGTTTTAAACATAAGTGGAGAAAATGGATTGTTTACTTTAGTAATTTTTTCAATCTAAAGGAAATTTTGAGCATTCAAAGGATTAACACAAGGTGAACCTCTTTCTCCTTCTTTCATAAATTTTGTAGTTGACATGTTGGGAAGATTAACTAGGAAAAGCACTCGATTTTCAAAGAAGGAACTACAAGAAAAAACACTGAAGAACCCCCTACCCACACTCTTTTGTTCACCTCTTCGTGGAATAATGGAGAACTTTCTAAATAAGTCAATGAAACCAACACATCAACCTCAAAATCCTTCAGATTTCTTTAAAAGTTTTAAGTTCTAGGAGAAGTTAAGGGTCGAATGCCAAACAACCAAAGCATCAATGGCCAAGAATAATACTTATTTGACTATCTGAAATCCGCTATATTGAGTTGGAAATGTGTCTTGATTTGGGCCATCCTAAAAGGAAAGGTTGACTCTTAATTTGGAAAGGAGGGAGGAAGTTTAAAGGCGTGGTTCACACGGATCAATAAGGAAAAATATAGAATAATGGAATGGGCTTTTAGAGGGGAATCCATATCTATTAGGGTTGTTTTGGTTTAGTTATGGAGGCAGAGTGGTACAACCATGGGGCCATACTTTTTTTTTGATCAGAAACAACACTTGTATTAATCAAATATAGACAATACAAGCAGAATAAAGACTGAAAGTGAATGAGAAATCCACTCACAGCTAGTACGAAAATAAGAATGACAAACAAAAGAAATACAAGAATCTAGCAGACAACAGGCAGCCTAAGAACAAGCTTGCTACCAAACCCTACCCAAAAACAACACAATCAGCATAAAACTACACTCAATCTAAAGGACTGCCGCTGACCAATCTCTGGCAATGTCTGACAAGGAAAGAGCCCCAAAAACTTTCGAAGAATATGCCCATAGCGAAGCCGTAGCCTTGACCCTCTGCCAAACTTCCTCATTATTAGCCTCCTTGTCGTCAAACAATCTGGAATTCCTTTCCCTCCACACGCACCATACAACTGCCATGCAACTACTTCTCCATAAAGTTTTAGACTTCTTTTTGTTACCCTTCAAATACCACTTTAATGAAAGTAACCTATGCCAAGATTTTGGAAAAGCCGAAATGAGACCTAACACTCTTCGAATGTTGCACCAAATAAGGTGTACAAATGAACAATGGAGTAACATATGATCAATGCACTCTCCCTCTCTTTTACACAAAACACACCAAGATGGAGAAATTTGTAAGTACGGTCTTCTCAATTGCAACAAGTCTGCTGTGTTAACTTTCTTTATAGCAGCTAACCAAGCCAAAACCTTAACCTTAGCCGGTATACCATTCTTCCAAATCATATCGTATGGTTCAAAATTTCCTTCTACGTTGGCCTGTGACAGAAGCCAAAACCTGGAACCCCTTTTTTGTAGTTTTTTTTCCTTTGCTCAAAAGCAGAACTTTTGGCTTGCATTAGAAACAGTAGTTTTGCTAAAACAATGAAAACTTTGACCAAAGTGGTTTATGATAATATCATATGGTCCAAATCTTCACATTCACTTGCAGATTGCAGTTATTTAGAAATATATCATTATATTAAGAAACTATGGTTCATTTCTTTCTAATAACACATAAAAGTAGTGAATTCCTTTTAATTGGTGGTATTGGTAAATACAGGCAGGGTAAGTGTTCAAGGTATGTGAGAACTGAAATTAGCAAGCGCCGAAAGCATGTGAGATTTTCTTTTCTTAAATAGTATATAAGAATTAATGAACCTTTACAGGTAAGCATGATAGTCTAGAATACACTTTTAGAAAATACTACTCGTGAGATAAGGTATTTTAACAAAAACAGTATTTTTTGAGTTTTTTCTCAGTTTTTCTTTTTAATTAGCACTTTAGCTGCAGATAATTCAGTATCTGATTCTCCTAAATATGAAAATTTTCCTAACACAACATATATACGAATAGCTATGCATGCACCTTGTCATAGATACGCATAGCTACTGTAAGCACAGGCAATTGCTAGTACAAGAAACCTATACA
Source organism: Lonicera japonica (assembly GCA_021464415.1). Taxonomy (NCBI): domain Eukaryota; kingdom Viridiplantae; phylum Streptophyta; class Magnoliopsida; order Dipsacales; family Caprifoliaceae; genus Lonicera; species Lonicera japonica. The sequence goes on from CM038464.1 coordinate 61,144,672, forward strand.
ATATTGCATCGAGTATAGTTTTGATGAAGCCTCTTTCTTGCCAAGTTACTAACAATGGTATACAAGATCAAGATTACATGTCATTAATCCTTCAATAAGGCAACATATTTCACAAGCACCACAAAGAATTTAAAGGTTCATTAAGACTCTCCAAAAAGCTAATAAATGATTTGAGTAAAAAGAACCTAGCATGCAAGTGCATGCCAATATTACAAAAATAATTTTCCTTTTTAAAACAAACTTTACACAAAATCTAAAATCATGCAGATCAGAAATAGACGCCAAGAATTTAATAAAGAGTAAGTCAGTTACTTAGAAGTGCATAGAACTTTTTCGAAAACTTTCGAAGAGTTTTAATCTTTGTCTCTCGAGGGACCTCAACCAAATTGCTGCTGAAATTAATGGAGAGATCCAGATCACTTTTAGGACTGAAGATATCCATTGTGAAAGAACCAAATTCCTTCACAACAGGATGGTCATTACATTTGCCTGAAACAAAAGGAAAACTATAATTATATTGTGCAAATCAAAGATAGTAGCACAGTCTACTTGCTGTGTATAAATATTATAAAACAACACAATTCAGTATTGTTTTATACATCTTTATTTAAAATCAATATCTAGTCCGGCAAACCACAAAAAATCTCAGTTATTAAAAGGCAAATTTCCTCTTATAGCTGCACATAGGTGAAATGATTACCATAGATCTCTTTTGCTATTACATTGAAGACTCGAATTAAATCTTTTCGATAGTGATAATCACTTTGTTTTGGACGACGAAGAACATAAACATCACGCAGTAGTCCCTCGAGCGCAGCTATACGTTCTGGGATTACTTTATTCTTTTGTAATGCCTTCAATTCACGCTTCTTTGCTTTCTTTTGCAGGACTGCAATAGAGCCATAACATTAAAACAAAAACTAATTTACTAAATACTGACAAAAGTAGAAAGCACTTGCATTTTATTTTTATTTTATCAGAAACGAAGACTAGTTTCACATCAAGCCATAACAATAACTCAATGTTAAGTCCTCACAGTTATAATGTAAGAAAGACTAGAATAAGTCTAGTCCATGAAGATGGCAAGGCATTAAAATGAAAATCTTTTAGTTTCACATCAAGCCCCTAAAAGTAAAACCCTGTTACAGAAGTCATCGCATTCAATTTCATTTCCAAAGGTTCCAAAAATTTAATTACCTAATACGAAACTAGCAAATCCTTTCTATTAGAGAAGTACACCTATGGTGTGTTTGGATACATGCAACTGATTTCAATTGTAATTGAAAATATAAGAACGCCAGCGGCTCCTTTCCCTTATTGTACCACTGTCCTTGATCTCTCATGAAGAGTTTATATTCAAACTAAAATTCCTAGCGTTGATGCCTAAAGATACCTCCCTCCATATGCATCAATTATTTCTTGATGGTAGGATCACTAGTGTCCCAAGCCAGTGGTGATTTCAAATAAGAAAACACATCGAAATACTTAAAATACGTCAACTTGCACTGATAATTGAATTCCTCTTTAAGCTCGAAGAAGAGAATCAAGTTAATTGAGACCATCGCATCCTTCGTTTAGTCCCTCTAAGTTTATTTGGAGGATGGAAATTCCTCTGAAAGTCCAAAGCCTTGAGCTGGTTGATGGTTAAGAGGAAGTTTAACACTTGTGGCATGCTCAAATGCAGAAACCCCAACATGTATCTATCTCCAAATTGGTGTTCCAAGTGCAGACAAGTGGGGGAAACAGTAGCTCACGTACTCATTCATTGTATATTCCCTTAAGTTTTACCGGCACAAAATATTCACCGTTTGGGATTGTGGCTTGTTTATCAAATAGCTGGAAGGAACTCACACAATAACTGCATGTATTGTTTTTGGGAATAGAAAAAGGTCGCAATGTTGGGGAGATGCATCATAAAATGGCAGTATCTTGGGTTATTTTGTCTGAGAGACAGGAATCCTTCATTAAGATAAATTAGCAAAAGGAGCAGATTTGGGAGAAGGTACATTTCAAGCCTAAATTTGGGGATATCTGTCAAAAGGATTTACCTAAATAGGCAGCCTGACCTATATTATCAAAAATTGGGTGAAATGTTGCAGGCCTGCAGGGAATAATTCTGGGCTAATCGGAGACTCTTGATAGTATGTTTAATCAAAATTGCGAGCGGTAGATGATGGAATGGGTGGTGTGAACAGCAGTATAATGCAATCTCTGCATACGGAAGACAAACCACTTCCATTTATGTATACGTTGACTATGTGTTATGGGCAAGGCCTTAGCCACTATTATTGGTTGTTTCTTCTTTTTGGATACTTCATTGATTTTTCTTGGTAATCCCTGGTCAACCATTTACATACTGATTGTCCTTTATTAATAAAATCACTGTTACTTATCAAAATAATAATGACAATAATCTAAACAATAGCTGCTACAGTTGACAACCATGATCAAAAGCAGAGAATACAAATTTACTACTTGTTGAGATTCAAAAATTCCAACTGAGCGTTCTCAAAAGTGATAGTTCATGATCAACATAAGATAATATAGAGGTATCAATTATATAGATGCAAAAATTGTAAAGAAAATTCTCAAAAGTGATGATAGCTAAACAAAGGTCCAAGACATATGTAGTAACAATATATACATATTTTAAATGCGTTAGAACTTTGACATAGCAAGGTTGTGGATCTTTCATGAGGATTTTTGGTAACTGCAAGTAGGTCGACTAAGACAGCAAGGGCCGAATAAGATTAGCACTATAGTAATGAGATGTTCAGAATACTAACCTCCCTCGGTTAATCTCATGGCTTGCAACCTACAAAAGAGGTCAGTGAAGACTTTAGCTTATGAGACTAAAAAAAGATTCTTCTTTTGGGCGGCTTTACCCATAGGTTAGGGCACCACCAATAGTTAAACCTACCACTTCTATAATTTGGAGGGTAAAGAAAGAGAATAAAAAAGGGGGAAGAGTATTTAGAACCTGATAAAATCACTTCCTTATCATCAGTTCAATCCTGCCAAAGGAAAACAAAAATGAATCCACTAGGAGTACCGACTAAATCATAGGAAGGGTAACAAGGCCCTCGCCCTTCGGTAATTGGCCCCACAACATAAAAAAGCGAACAGCTAGACAGCTTCTTCAATTCGATAAATATTGATAAGCAAACTATAGGCAGAGCTATAAACTGCTAACTCATACACAAGAAAATTTCAGTTGACAGAAAAGACCTACAAGGACATGTAATCTAATAGGATAACATAAAAAGAAATATCCATCAACACTGCAAAGCCTGATGGAACAGGATGATTAGAAAATAAACAAATAATATTAGTTGTACAATTGAGGCCTTCTGCCTCAATAAACACAGTACGAGATAAAAGTTACATTGAGAGTGTTATTCATAAAAGAAGATGGCCACCAAACCCAAACATAACTAAAGTGTTTCTCCATAGGTCCAGATACTAAAGAGCGAAAGAAATAAAGGACTATCATGCTTATTAAAGAGAATAGTTAGAAAGTGTGACTAAAACTGCTTTCAGTGACAGTAATTTGTAAATATTTCTTTTTCATACTGTTTAAGAACGTAGTTTTTTAATTATATGCCAAAGCATAAGTCTTTCTGGTATAAAATCAGATTACATATACCAGGAAGGGTTAATCCAAATCAGATCCTAAAAATGTATAATGGATAAAAGATTATGCCGCAATGGATTTCGAATCCCAAAAATGTATAATGGATAAAAGATTATGTGGTTGAGATTTCAAGGTGCTTTTTCAAGGGTGAGGGTTACCACGAGTATTAATATTAATATAATAGAAATATGGTGAACAAGAAATTAGGGCAAAAATTGGGGAGCAAACTAAGGAAGGAACATGCAATCATAGAAAAATTGTAAACAATAGGGACTACACTGGAGCATATATATATACATAGAACAAACAAAGAAAGCAGGCGAATGAAAATAAGAGCACAAATAATTACCCGGATTGTGGAGCAGAAAGTGTAGGTGGTTTTAAGCGTTGATCGATGAATGGATGGATGGATTGGGGGAGTTTGAGAGAGAGAAAACACACACTCGAACTAGGCCGGAGAAATGTATGTATGCATGTACACGACGGTCTTTTTCGTCTCCGGCGGAGGTTTGGGTTTTGGTGCGAGATTGTTTTTGGATCCTTGCTAGAGTATCTATTTTATCGGTCTTGTTTTAATCACACAACAAACAAAAAAATAAAAAATTGGGGATATTGAAAAATAGAACTCTGTATTAAAAAAATGTAAAAAAATTAAAAAATAATATTTTTTTAAATTAAGGATATATATTTGATCAAATTTTAAAAGAATTGTAAAGTTTGACTTTACGGTAAATCTTTAAATTGTATGCTTTTATGAAATTATACAAAATCAAGTTTGTATTACATGTTTTTTTAGCATATTATTATAAATAAGTGTTTAATTGCGGTGCTTTTAAATAATTTTAACAAATTATATACTAAAAATCTATTTATTAATAAAATGCACATAATAATTTTTTTGGAATTATGTAAAGTTAAGTTTGTACTCTCTATTTTCTAAAATATTACTATATATTTGTATTTATTTGATTATGTTTTAAAGTTTTATAAATGAAACATAATAATATACTTTTTAAAAGATATAAGCACATCATGCAAAACAAATTTGCACCAAATTTGTTTGATTGCAAAGTTAAGTTTACACAAAACACAATTTTGTGCAAAGTTAAGTTTGCACTCACACAATTTAGTGCAAAATAAAATTTGCACTCAGTCAAAGCTCTTATTTTAAAACACAATTGATAAACAAGCGCTTATCTCAGAATGATAATGATTTCTAGGCCTTTATTTCTAAAAAATATTATTCGTTAGTTTTTTTTGCGAAAAACATTATTACACAAGCCCTTTTACCTAATTTCCAGAAAAAAATATAAATAATAATTTCAAAATATATATAAATAATAATGGGAATTAAACATGGGGTTGATATTTTCATTCCCATTTTTATTCGTTCTTTAATAACCGAATAAAAGGTATGTTATTTGATTTTTTAGGGTCAATTATAACTATATATATTCGATACTTAAGGGCAAAGTAGGTATTATCAAACTTATATTCAATCCTCAAAAATCAAATAACATGCATTTTAATTGGTTCTCAAGAACCGAATGAAAAGTGAGAGTAAAACCAAGTGTTTTATGAGTATAAATACCATGACCCTTAAATATTTCCACTTATAAGGTTTATAAGATACTCTTTAACCGCCTAGCCATTTACTACTTCGTTTAATTATCAATTTTTATACTATTTATATCTATATTACATATGGATCGTGTGTTTACAAAAAATGTAAATTGGATGCTATTGTGATCCTTATTTTTTATTAGAGCAAGTCCAATCTTTACCCAAACTTCCCCCTAAATTTAAAATTTGGAGAAAAATAATCTTGTTAAACCCTTTCTTATATTGTCTTCCTATTTGCGGAATCCCCAAATTTATCTTTAGATATGGGGCAAAAGATAGGATCCCCAAACACCCAAAATTATAAAACAAAAGCACAAATTTACAAAAACAAAAAAATAATTAATTAGCATTCAATAACTTTAAACACTCAAGAAGCTATGGAGAGAGGATTGAAAGCTTCTGATCAAAAATAATTTTTTTCCTCAAATTTATTCACAATTTTAAGTAAAATATAAAAAGATTGGAGTCGCTATTAGTAAATATAATAGAATAATAGTAAAATAATTATGGTAGGCCTCATTTTTTATTACTATAACCAATCAATGACAAGAGTTGTCATACATGACCCTCATTTGTGGGGGTTGTTAAGAAATTCTAACTAATTCGGGTTGTTTTTAATTTTATTTCTATTGTCATTAATGTTTGTATGTATAGATGTGACACTCCAAACCTTAAGCATAATTCACTTATCTTAACTAAGTACGATTAGTACACATTATATAATTGGAATTAATGAGTGTATAATGCCAACTGTATGTATGTTTGATTTGGAGAGTTTTTTTAATGCTTTACGTGTGTATTTCATATGTTGAATGTGGTGAGAAAGTTTGTTATAGAAACTTCAATTTTCACATGAAAAAGTACGAGGTGCTTACATGTGTACAAAATAGAAAAAATGAAGTTAAACATGAAAATAAAGTGATAGTGGTGCTTTTGTGTGAATTTGGAAGCTTGTGATAGGTGTCTTGTTCTTATTAATTGACATTTAAGCATGACAATGCTATTTTAAGATGCTTGTGACAACAAAAGCACCTCTTTGTTGTAGCTTTCATTCTCATGCTTAAATCTTATAAAAAAAATTGAGAAAAAGTAAAAGAAAAAGAAAGGAGAAATACGAGAAACCGCAATTAAATCATGGTGAAGGGGCTACAACTTCAATCGCATAGCAGAAGTAGATTTCAAAGTTAAGTTAGTAGAGATTTTGAGGTGAGTGTACTATCTCATGTGGATTATATTTATAAATATGGAGACAAGTAAGTCTATATATGCAATAAGAAAGACGTATGGCTTGAGGGTATTGTTGTAATCACGAGAAAGTTTGTACACAATATATATTTATGTGGAAGAGGATCTGAATTGTCATGTTGGAGATTCATTGTATTGCTTTTAGTTTGTAGATTATAGTTACTATTATTTCGAAACAGGAGTAATATATGAAGCATATATATGTATAATGCCTTTGGGCATCGGGGTTTATGGGAGACTGTGAGAGACCCTAAAATTGGCATCACTTCACCGATTTTGCTTTATATTATAATTTACTTGGCAAAAAAATATATATCTGTGAAATCAATTAAATATTTTAAGCTGCTTTGTGAGTTCATGATGTAGTGTTTTGTTTTAATTACTTGACAAATTGGTAATTATAGTTTGTGGGTTAATTTGAGTTAACTTTTAGAATCAACTTTGTTTGAAATTTCGGGACGAAATTTATTTAAGGGGTAATGGGAGAAAATTTGGGGAAAAAGATCGAAGATAGAAAATGGTGAGTATAAAAAAAAGATGAGAAATAATTGACAAAGAGAGAGAGATTAGTGAATGATAAAATAAAATAAGAAACAAAGAAGTAGGCACTCAGCTATAAGAAGAAAAAATAAGTAAAGAAAAGAAAAGCGGGTGAAGAAAAATTGAAAGAATACGGGTTGCTTTGCGTTCTCGAATTCAGGTAAGGGAGAAATATCCAATTGAGATTCTATTCAATTTCATTATTGTCGCATATGTTGGTTTATTTGTGTGAATGAATTATTATGTGCTAAATGGTTTCAATTAGATTTGAAATCATGCTTTGTTTTTTATTTGGCAGAAGTGATATCTATATTACTTCTTATTTGTAAATTAATGATTTGGGTAAACTTATGTATTGTTAATGAACCTACCGGGCGATGTGCTCACCCTAGACTAGACTTTTGCATGTTTAATGTTGATCGAGACTGATTGATGGATCAACGTGATAAAGTTTTTATTTATTTCATTGATATTGAATTGTCATAAATGATTTTTCTTATTTGGTTGTACTTTGATTTAGGACGTTTAAATTCTCAGACCAATATTTTTTTATGTATCCATTGGTTATTGTAAAAGAATTTTCATTTTTTGTAATTTGGATAATTAAATTTAAGAATTATTTATTTATTTTTTCTCAAAATCCTTTTATTTTAATAAAATTATCCCTATCGCGTATATTTTTTTTTACTTAAAAACTAGTGTATATAATGTCTTTGATTCTTGGGTTTTGTGGGAGACTAAGTATACATTGCCAGGTGGGGTTAAATATATATGTTGTACATTCTCTAGGTTTGGCCATGTACAAATGTTGTATACTATTCAGGTGGTGGGGTTATGTATGATTATATATGAAATGCGTGTTATAGGAAGAGATAATTGCAAGATTATATATATCTTGTTGTTTAGGTGTGTTATGGGGGTGATAAACTAAACTTTACGCTTATGGTTATAAGGTCTGATATACTTTATTAATCTATTGTGTAAATGATGTATGTGATAAGCTTTATGCTTACGTTTAAGTATGATTGGACATATACTTTATTGTTTAGATGTGTGAGTTAGTGTATGCATTAAGCTTCATGCTTACAGATCGAGTTGTGATTTCCCTTTTTCAGGTATTTAAAGAAGCTGTCCACTGTAATGTCATGGTTAGGACATATTTATATGTATAGTCAAATACATACGTTGTTTTTTTAAAAAGACATGTATAGTCATTTATATACATACGTTCTGATCTTATTATATAAAGTTTGTGTAAGTGACATCCAATATTATGTCTACAATCAATATGTGTCTATATCTGTTACCTTCGATGATTTTACAAACACTTATTTTTTGCTAGCAATAAATATGTTTCCTTGGATTTTTGTTATTGGAGTTCAAAATTATTTGAATTTTGAACGTAGAATATTCATTTTGACTTTAAAATATTTTTTTAAATTATCTATAAGTTAGGTGTTTGAGTTAATGCTGCATCTAATTTAGCTAGGTGGCCAATTTTGATAATTTAGTTATTTTTTTTTCTTATTTGTCCTTTTGTCAAAACATGGTCCGTACAAAAAAAGTTTGAACTTTAAACAATGAGAAAAAAATGCAGTGTGTCTTTAAGTAGATAGATAATATGATTTTTGTCCTTTAAACAAAATGGCCCTTAACAATTAATATATATATATGTATATCAATTAACCTAAAAATTAAGATATATAAATGCATAAAAATTAAAGTAAATAACCCATTTGCACTCCCAACTTTATACTCGGTTTTAAGTTGCACCCCAAATTTCAATTTGTTCTACATTGCACTCCAAACTTCAAAAAGTGGTTTTAAATGCCCACTCTGTTAACCTTCCATGAATTTTATAACATAAGTTATCATGTGCATATCACATGATGCAAAAGAAAGGGCATAAAGGTAAACCCAAATAGGACAAATTAACAAACCATATATATAATTCATTAGTCTCTCTATCTCTCTAATTACGTCTAACAACATCTTGCGAAAAAAAATTGGCGATCATCACTTATGGAAAAATCGTGAGCATTGACTGGGCATTGAGGTCATACATTAATCCAAATGATGAACATATTCCTTATAGTAAGTTATATTTCCATTTTACGAACTTTAATATTATCAAATAGGGTTTTTTTTTCTTCGATAATGTTGTGGTTTTTGATGGTTTTCATAAGAGAATGATTCGTTTCATGGGGTTTTGATGAAAATGAGTTTGTTTTACTGAATTTTTTTCTTATTTTAATAAAAGATGTTCATGCTCTATTTTGCTTAATTTTTGTCAAAAGCACATGAATGGTGCCACTCTGGTTTGCTTCATTTTCTCCTGTTTTTTCTCATTTTTATTGGTCATACTTCATTTTTTATATTAGTTGTTTGTTTTTGTTTGGTTTATTTTAGGTGATGATTTTGAGCATTTTACCATTGCACTGAACTTTGAGCAAATAAGTTTTATATTGATTATTGTGACCCTAATAAACTTTCATTTATGGAAATACATAACATCATGACAAAGTGTAGGATCACTAGTGCATATAAGATGGCTTCACATAAGGAACCATTTAGAGGTAAAATGGTTAATATTGAAACTGAATGGGATGTAGTGCAGATGTGTAAATGGATTCCGGCATTTAGACTCATTAAAATATTTGTTGAGAGTGTTGATTGTTTGGTTAGTTCTTGTCAGCTTGAACCTAAATCTTAACCTTAAATTGAAAGTGATAGTTGTAAGCAATTACAATTGCCTATATTAGAACTTGACAATTTATAGTTTTGTGTACTACACATGTTGTACACATATATATACATTGGACTAAATAGAGTTTAATATATATATGAATAATTAAGTATTTAATTTTTTTTATGCCAAAATAAATTTTATTATTGAAAAGAAAAAAGAAACAAAAAAATTACATATTCAAGAGTCTCATGTCAAAAATCTCTGCTCTATCTATCCTAGATAAACCCACTAATCTTCTATGCAAACAATCCTTGCTAAAATACAAAGATTTTCTCTCATTAACACCCAAATGAGCAAGAAAGTCTGCACATTTGTTAATCTCTCTAAAAATGTGCTTGATCGAGTAATCAAAATGATGAAGTAACCTAATGATATTTCTGATCTCATATGCGACCGACCAAGGAGCATTGCTTTTATTTGCCAACACATTGACCAATAACATGGAATCAATTTCAATGTCCACTTGAGTTATAGTCTTCTTCCTGCAAATTTGAAGGCCATGAAGTAAAGCTTTAACTTTAGCAATTGTGTTAGTTGTATTACCATCAAAATCAGTTAGAGTGAAAATAACCTGCCCCTCATCCGTCTAATCCTTAACTACGATACTTAACTGCTATCCAATGATAGCAGTTAAGTATCGTAGTTAAGGATTAGAATAAGCAGTTAATGAAGAGTCAGTTTTCTTGATGGATGAAAACTGATCCAATATGAATGTTTATATATATGTCAGATGGTCCCTTTTGAAACACAATATATACTTTAAATCAGACTCATCTCTGAGAGTAATTAAATGTGGATTCAAGAGAGGATTATCATGTACAACACTGGATCATCATCACATAAGTGCTACAAATTAATTCTTTAACATGTTAGTTAATTTAATTCTAATAGTTCATTAACTATAAATTTTAATGCTCTAGTATAGTTTATAATCAGAGAGTCATATAGATAACAAAGTTTTAACAATAGTGAGATTAGTTTTAATAATTCTTGTTCTGATTCATTGGAAGATATTGATTATATTATTAATGATGATGATTTTGGGCAATATGATCCTCATAAAATTGATCCTATCAAACTGATTCTTAACATGAATTCCAACCGAACCCATAGCCTAGATATAATCCTGAACCTCACCAAAATGATCCTCAACCTGAGTTCCAACCTCACCTAAAACCTAGATACAATCCTGAACCTAACCAAACTGATCTTGACCAAACTTATTCTCACTAAACTGATCCTTAACCTAAATTACAACCTCACCCTAGCTACAATCCTAATCCTATCCCTAAAACATGAAAAAAAAATGAAGATTTGCATAAGAAGATTCAGTATGAGGATAATATGAAGATGGAGTGGAAAAACAAGTATGAGAACAAATGCAAGGAGGATGCATTGAGGAGTAAATTAATTGTTATTGTTGTTATCATTGTGGGGCTTGTTCTAGATTTTTTTTATGATTACTTTTTAGGTTAGGTTTGATTTGTCTTGGCTATGTAACAGTTAAGTTAGAAGGTAGTTTAATGTAATGGCACCTTTTGTGTAATAAGACTTATGTTATCTAACAAAATTTGTTGTTCTTGTTTAGATAACAAGTTATAACAAAAAGGCTAGTAGAATTCATGAGATAACAATATCATTAATGCATACTACCTATTGATACACGCAAACTGAAGGTACACTAATCCAAAAATTGGGCAAGTAAATGAATAACAATACCACTAATACACAAAAACTGGGCAACACATAAACTAAATGTACAATGGTAAAAAAGTAAAAATACACAAAAACTAGGCACAACACAAATTAGGCAACCTTTTTGGCAAGAAAATAAATAACAATACAATTAATACCAAATAAATGTCATAAATGCATGTTTCTACACCTTAAAGTGGTCCAAAAAACACAATTACATAAACTGGCTGAAATTTTACCTACATTATGAAAATGTCCGAAAACATTCTTAAACTAAACCTACATTAACACAAGCATTCTTTAACACAAAAACATAAGCATTCTGAAGTCTTCAGCAAAAAAATTAAAAAGTGGTCCTGCTTCCTATCAATCCTTTATTATTTAAACTAAGATTTTTTGCCCTTGTATTGGTTATAATTGATCCCTTTGTTGGAATCTTTGACCTTATATTATTTGTAACTGTAGTGCTTGGAGTCTTCATTGGTGGTGTCTTCTTACTTGTTTAACTTGATTGAGTTGGCACACATGTCTTAATTCTTTTAGTTGGGGAAAATAAGGACATTGCTTTTAATCCACTTGATTAAGCTAATTTCTTTTTGTCCAGTTGTAGTGGTGCTCAACTATGCCCTGACATCTATCCATAAAACTCAGTAGCAAACAGCCCATGTTACTCCTAATGTCAAATTCAATAAACAAGAAACATATAAACTGAATACATAAGAAACATACGCTTAGAAATGTATTACCACTTTTAGGGGATATGTAAACTCCATAGACATTAGGTACTCTCTATTTTCTCTTGGCCTAATAAAGTTTCATAATAGATTAATACTCAAGTTTGACAATGTTCTACCCTTACTAGTAATTTTAAAGGCCTAGTAGTTATTTGGTTAAGAGTTATCTGACTGGTAGATGTTTGGTTATCACTTATATGATTGTCACTAGCTTTATTTCTTGCTTGACGTCTCTTTGTACATTCCAACTTACCAGGTATACTTTTATCACTATATATCAAATACAAACTAGTTTCCATGCTTTTTCTAGGACAAGATAATACATTTTTAACATGTTGGTGTAACATAATTCTGCTACCATCCCATTCAATTCAAAATACAACATCTTATTCGGATCAACATTGTGATAGTAACTTGTATCATCACCAGCATAATACAAACATCTATGTACGTTAAACTTGCTCCCATGATACAAATGCAATGCAAAATAATCACTCACTGCATGGAATGAAAGCATATACAATATTACATGTAATTCAGTAACAACAAACAATTCCAAACTCTAGAGTGTAAAGTAATGAATTAACAGTACTCATAAAACAATCACAAACTCTAATGCATAAAGTAATAATAAAGTCAATAAACTAATGATAAACATTAGTAAAGAATCATAGAACTGCTGTTAATGGTGTGAACTAATTAATATACATAAACTATTCATATAAATAAATAAAACTTTATGTATTTCAATGGACTTTAAACATGCTGTCACCTTTACTCAAACATTAGGGCTTAAGCAATACCAAAATTTCAAACCATGATGCACATAACAAACATGTAAATCCATGATGCTTAAGACATAGAGAGATTCGATGAAATAAATGAACAACAAATAAGAGATTAAACATATGAAACTTACTTGTTTGATAGCAAATCAACGATATAATTTTTTAGAGAACTTCGAATCTTCCAAATTATAAGGAAATTAGGGCTTCAATGTTGGAATTTACGGCTTCGATATCAGGATTTGGGGATACATGGGCTTTGTCATTGTAGGGGTTTCTCTATTTAAGTTAGGGTTTTTAAGTTGGGAATAATGATTTTTCTCCCAAAATTTGATCTAAATATTGATTATATAACACATGTGAATCGCATGTGAAGTTTTGATGAGATGTAGTGTTAACTTGACGTTTATGTGGAAAATCAAAATTTTTAATAATAGTAATAGATTGCCGCATAGGACAAGCGTAGATGAAATGAAAATAGTGTTAGCGGGTGTGAGTAAAATTGAACCAAATAAAAAATTTACTACATTTTTATGACAAAAAAGTACAATGACCAAATTGAAACCAAGTGGCAAGTACAATGTATTAAAGTGTATTTAACCCATAAAAAATTGTTTTTGTTGTCCAATTATGATTTGTACACTTGTAAATGCAAATTTACAAATATAACATTTATGTTAATTTTTTAATTACATATCTAATCCATAGTTCAAAAAATACTAAATATCTATTGCAATAAAATTCACATTTCACATCCAATTAATCTATTATATCAATTGAAAACTATCGAATTCGATTAAGACACTGGATTTTGGTTTTGTCTATTTTGCCACCATTTTTATTATTTATTGTATAAACAATATTTGGTGGCACTTAAACCTATGAGTTCTAGGTTCGAAACCAGGAAACATTGCCATTAAGATATTTCTTCGTTCATTAAACATTTTTCATGTTAACTTTGATATCACATGCATAGAAAATGAGCATTTTATTGTTTACTCTATTCCAAAACAAACGCCAAACCTTTATAATACCTTCAAATTTAAATCCTAACCCCTATACAATCATACCATACAATCCAAAATATCGAATACTTATAAAAGAGTTCACTAAATACAAGTTGGTCATGCAAATGTATAAAATAAATAAAAAGTTGGTAATGCAATTGTAAAATCCATGATTCAATCATTCAGAGGAAACAACATTAATAATTTCATCTCCTTGAATAACTTCAATAGATAAAATTGCTTAAGACACTCAATTTCACATACTCGTTAGGCCTTTAACATTAGTAGCTTGATCTCCTAGAATAGTTTCAATTGATGGTTATGGTTACAATTTTGCATTGCAAGGCATGGTTAATATTCCTTTTTGACCTAAATTAGAAATGGGTATCACTTTTATTGACGAGAGGTTATCAAAATCAACTGAAAATAAATTTGTGTAATTCTTGTTGTGTGTATACATATCCATGTAACACGAGTAGGTGATCATCATCCAATTAAGTATATATATATATATATATATATATATATATCTGTCATATAAGTTATTTAACTACCAAGTGGCCACACAACATAGAATAAATTGTGAGAATAGTATTTTCATATTATGTGTGCATATGTACATCTTACCCCAAATTTGAAATAATAAAAATTGTGCATTCACTATTTAAAAACAAAGGGAGAAAAATAAATAAATAAATTATACCTAGATTACCCAAACTTTGTAAAGTAATTTAACAAACTCTCACATTATTAGTAATTGGATATATCAGCAATTGCATCTTTAGTCCTCTTGCACTTCTTGGACACAAGCAACCATTATAGGCTTACCATTTTCTTGGAAAAATATTGAATGAAATTATAGTCATGCATTTCTTAGAATCAAAATGTTTAAATTCATATCATCAAATGCTATAGTTGATTATTGATGTGCCAAGAAATTAGTACATTGTAGTCCGTTAATATATATTTTGGAGAGCATGTATTATTCCATTTGTTGTGTTTTTGGAGCTTTTCAGGTGTTTGGAATTAAATCTATAAGTTTTCAAATAAAGAAAAAATTGGCTGTGCGCAACGCATGTATTTAAGAAAATTGTGGCACTAATTCGTACGGAATTTGAAGAAAACTCCAAATACAAAAGTTATATCTTTGAGTTAGCTACGAGTGGGCGAAAACCTTGCATTAATCGGAGTTCGGAGTAAAGTTATGGCCGAAATACGATCAATGCGCTAAAGTATTAATTCCAGCGAGAATGGGTTATTTTAATGAAGATGGAATTTTTTTATAAATAATGGGCCAAGCCCACCTGCAACCCACTTAATTAATTCAACTAGCTGCGTGTTCAATTAAATAGCCAGCTCATTGCATATTAAGCCAAGCCCTACCCATTAAATAGAGCTCCAATTGCAAGTATAAGAAAGCCTTTATTCTCTTTTTTGTTTTTTGTTTCTTTCTCTTTCTTTCTTCTTTATCAACATTCATAGTAGCCATAAGTTTTATTTATTTTTTTTCCTCTTCTTCTTCCTTGGTTACCGAGAAAACACATTGCCTTTAATTTTGTTTCCTTCATTCTTTTCCTTTCTTTCTTTTATTGCCGAGTCTCTCTTCTTTTCTTCTTTATTTTCCATTGATAATTAATATTTGGATAATTTATGAACCACTGCAATTAATTCAGAATTGTTCATCTTTAATTTATTTACGCGTACTCAAGTAAGTATTCAATTTGTTTATTAATTATTAATTATTCATTAATTATATTTTTGGTTTTAATTACAAGCATGCTAGGCTAAGTTATTATATAGGGTTGATGATGAGTATATTTGATTGATTCCCTTGCATGTATTCATGCCAATTGACTCTACCAAATCAATACTTTAATGTTAAAAATAATTCTTCCTATTGATATTTATTTAAAATGGAAAAAAAAGATTGGATTCTCATTATTTTTTTGTTGGATTTACCTTATGATTTGTTAAGAGCGGATATAGGGTGTGTTTTGACGGATATAGTGAGTGTTTTGATCTTATACATACGTTTGGCTGTGGAAGAATTAATAATTGGATTTTAAAAATTAATTGGGCTTAATTGATTTTATTTTCCGCATCTAATAGTGTAGAGAGACCAAATTAGTGCGAGCGAAATAGTAGAGTTTGCTGGGCATGATATCAAATATATTACTCCGCCACCTTAGTATTCCATTAATTAATTATTTTACAAGTATTTTATTAGTTGATTGTTTCATTAGTATTTTATTAATTGATTATTTTATTAGTACTTTTAGTTGATAAACTATCCCACTTAATTTTTAAGTTAGATTAGGAATTAATTAGAATTAGTGGGAGAGATACGTACGTTCCATTCGTCAAGTCCCCAGAGTTTGACCTCGCTTTTGCCCAAGCTATACTAGTATCCAATTTGTGCATTTGTAAGTATTTAAAACATCCACAACAATGATCTTATTATAGCATGTATGATAGAACTTAGAAGATGAAAATATTTTGAATAATTCAATGAGATTGTCATATAGAGCTCTTATCTATCTCTATACTATATATAAAAATACAAAAAGTCATTTGTCCTCTTTTTTGTATGGACAAATATGCCTAAAATAAGAGTCCATGGTAGGAAAATAAAAAAGTCTCTACGCAAATAGAGTCCATTCCTAATTCATTTGGATAGCTTAGAAGTTCATCCTAGACAAAGTCAATTAACTTAACTCAGTAAAAGTCCATGCTAGAAGGAAAAAAAAAGTAACTACACAAATAGAGTACATTCCAAATTAGTCGTGATGGCTTGAGAATTTATCCTAGCTAAAGTCAATTAACTCAACTTAAATTTATTATTAAGCCAAACTCAACTTAACAAAGGATTACAATTTTCTTGAATTGAAACGTCTTTTTTTCTAGGTTGTGTTAAATTTTAATATACTCGCAAGCGCACGAATCAATTTATAATATAGCTAGTGTATAAGCGAGGTCGATCCCACAAAGACTCACACAATTTGTTTAAATAATGTCTTGTTAATTTTTCACTAATCCCTAATCTAGCCAAGAATAATTTGTGCAAATAAAATAAAACAAATAAAGTAAAATAAGGCAATATAAAATAAACTAGAAATTAGGTAGAAGGGCTTATTATACATTGATTTTTACCAAAAATCCAATGAATAATATTTTTTTGAATGAAGGGCCTATTTTTAATTGGTAATTTGAATGAAGGGCCTATTTTTAATTGGTAATTAGTGTAAGATGCCTATTTTGTTTTATATTTTAAATGAATGTATTTGAATAAATTTAAATATCATTTAATTAATAAAAACATGTTATGTATTACCTAAATTACCCCTTTTAATGAAATTTTCACAAAAAATATGGACTGCAAAGTTCATATTGCAATAAAATATGAACTGCAAAGTTCATATTGCAGTGAAATATGTACTGCAATATGAACTTTGCACTAAAAATATGGACTGCAAAGTTCACATTGCAGTAAAATATGGACTGCAATATGAACTTTGCACTAAAAATATCGACTGCAAAGTTCACATTGCAGTGAAATATGGACTGCAAAGTTCATATTGCAGTGAAATATAGACTGCAAAGTTCATATTGCAGTCCATATTTTAATGCATATTGATATTTTTTTAGTTTATTTTAAGGGTTGGGATGTCATTTTATAATGAAAAAAAAAGACACATGTCATATTATCAATAAAATAAAAAATAGGCCCTTTATTTTAAAAAAAATTATTCCTTGGCCTTAGTGTGAAAATCTTTCTCTAATAAGCCCTTTTTTTTAATTGCCCCTAAAATAAAGCACACACTAAACTAATATTAAAGTAAATAGTATAATAAAAATCAATAAGTGAATGATTTAGGGTTTTGGAATCCTCTACTACCTTCAATTATTATTTTCATTTATGTTTTATCAAATCCCTCAATTTTATCCAATTAGTTTATAAAATTGGTTCTTCTTTTGTCAAACTTATGTATAGAGATTGAAACCCTCATTGAATCGATCAAAACACACCCTATATCTGCTTTTTACAAATCATAAGGTGAATCTAACAAAACACAACGAGAATCCAATTCTAATAAATCAATTAAAACAGACAAGTGAATAAGAAAAACACTAGTTTAATTTAAATCCATAAAGTTTTAGGGGATTTGAACCACATGAGCAAACACAATAATTTAGGCATGTAACTTCATCCTAACCCTAAAAAGAATTTAGCCGCGCATGTTTATAATAAAGCACATAATTGCATAAAAATAAATACTTACTTGGATCCGCGAATTAATTTAAAAGCACGCTAAATCTTGAATTAAATTGAACCAAAAAGCTTGCTCCAAATAAATAAAGTAATCTTCAAGTCTTCAAAGTAATCAACTAACATGCAACTAAGAAAATAAAATAAAACACTAAAGAAATCCTATGGTGCTCTCGGCAAAAAGCAAGAAAAGAAGGAAAAAAAAAATATTTTTTTTTGCAATCTCTCTCTCCTCTAGCTCCTTTTGTTACCCACGGCTTGCCCATATTTATATGTATAATTATTTTCCAAAGCAGCCTTCTTTTTTAATTTCTACTCAAATTAGAATTCTTTAATATTCTAATTGATGAAGGAGACTCCAACTACCACACTTAATCCATTGTACACTCCCACTTGAGCCGGACCTTCTTTGTGATTTAATTCTGCTCGAATTTCTTTTATTATTTTAGTCTTCAATTTCTCTTTCCTTCACAATTCTCCTTATTTAGTATGATTCTTTCATTTCTTCCGAGGTACCTATAACACAATAAATTAAAGCATAAATAAATAAAATTACTAAAATAATAGCTCTCCAAAGCATAAATTAGTGATATAAATTATACTAATTTCTCGACATATCATTCTACACTATAGTATCCTTCAAAATAGTTAGATAAATTATGTGATTTTTTAGAATAATAAAAAATTATAGGCAATCTGTGTTAACGAAAGGAATAGTAGACTTTCTCTCGTTAGACTCCTCAATAGAAGCAAAAACCGATTCAAGATCGTAACATAAAGGGCAATATAAGATTTTTTTTTATGTAGGAAACTAAAATGTCTGAATTTGCTACAACATAAAAACTTGACCATGGTTTTAAAGACTAATAGATGTGCATTTTCAGAAGCTTTCTAATAAATGTACAACTAGAATGACATAAAAATAAATACCTAAAACAACAAAAGAAAAAAAATAATACTATTGACCCTAGTTCCCCACCCCCAGCACAAACAAAAGCATCGTAGTCATGTTCATCCATTACATTAGAAGGGGAAAAATAATTTCACATTGTCGACAATCGATCTTCAATTTGAGTTGCTTTTTGTTTTAGCCGGATGTGCGGCTTTAAATAGCATTTGCAGATTTACAAATCTTATCACAATAGACACACGGAATTTGGTAACCTGTATTTTTATTTTTTAGTATTAATATTAGTCTTGCAATAAAAATATTTATAGACGTATTAATCACGGTTGTAGTCCTTTTGAATATTTTAGTATAATTATATTAGTGGTGGGACCCCCATAAATTATTGAAGAATAAGAGAAAGTTATGGAAAATGTTGGAGAGAAAGTGAAGGAGAGCCTTCTAAGCTCGGATGAGAGAGAACTGAGTTGGATATATATATATACACACATATAATATGTTTGTGTCTTGCAAATGAGAAAGAAAAGAAGAAATAAAAAAAAAAAAGAGATGCCGAGAGTTTAGAGAGAGAATGAAACAAGCAAGAATAAGAAAATTAAGGAAGAAGATGGAAGTTTTGAAAGTAAATTTATATATTTATGGTAATTTTGAGGTATAGGAACTACTCAGTTGCATTATTTAAACTAGAAATTAGGTAGAAGGGCTTATTATACATTGATTTTTACCAAAAATCCAATGAATAATATTTTTTTGAATGAAGGGCCTATTTTTAATTGGTAATTTGAATAAAGGGCCTATTTTTAATTGGTAATTAGTGTAAGAGGCCTATTTTGTTTTATATTTTAAATGAATGTATTTGAATAAATTTAAATATCATTTAATTAATAAAAACATGTTATGTATTACCTAAATTACCCCTTTCTATGAAATTTTCACAAAAAATATGGACTGCAAAGTTCATATTACAATAAAATATGAACTGCAAAGTTCATATTGCAGTGAAATATGTACTGCAATATGAACTTTGCACTAAAAATATGGACCGCAAAGTTCACATTGCAGTAAAATATGGACTGCAATATGAACTTTGCACTAAAAATATCGACTGCAAAGTTCACATTGCAGTGAAATATGGACTGCAAAGTTCATATTGCAGTGAAATATAGACTGCAAAGTTCATATTGCAGTCCATATTTTAATGCATATTGATATTTTTTAGTTTATTTTAAGGGTTAGGATGTCATTTTATAATGAAAAAAAAAGACACATGTCATATTATCAATAAAATAAAAAATAGGCCCTTTATTTAAAAAAAAATTATTCCTTGGCCTTAGTGTGAAAATCTTTCTCTAATAAGCCCTTTTTTTTAATTGCCCCTTATTTAAAACTCCGGAGAATTTTTTGTTGTCCTTATTTTTGTACTCTTTTTCTTGTTGCTTATTTATCGGCTCCATGATTTATATTGTTGGTATTATTTGTTCATGCTATGTTATGGCTAAAATGCTAGGAACTTGATTGGTACATGATCTAAGTACACATGCCAGTAGCATGATAGTACTTGTCATATGACCAAGAAAGATCTGGGTATGAGGTTGTATGACATTATTTGGTACGATGCGTGGTATACGTAATTATTGAATTATTTATATAAATATCTTTTGTATGCTGTATACGGTGTACTTATCCACATATACATGTTTTTCCTTTATAGACACTCCTAGATGCAGTAAGAAACTCATTGGAGACATTAGAATGTTTTTGTAATTTGAATACCATAATTTATATTAATGGATTATGGACATTATTGTAATTTGTGGTAGATATTTACACTATTATTTATTTATCACCCCCATGAGTAGGGTGTTATACAAAAAACGTATTTCAACTACTGGCTCAACTATTTAAACAATAAAAACAAAAGTCTTGTTAATGAAAGATATATACACATTCAAATAAACATTCCAAGAACAATTACCCTGTTTTATCTATACAATGAACTGATGGTGTCTGTGACCATATGTAATGTATATATATATATATATATAATTCATCCATGTGTGTGCATGTATATATATTAGAGTAAACAACTAAATTGCCACTAAACTTTCGATTTAATATCACTTTGAGTATCAAACTTCAAAACAAACCACTTTGGTCATCAAACTTCAGAGTGAGTACCATTTTGACCATTCCGTCCAATATTTTGGTCTTCCAACTTTGGAGTAAGTACCACATTGACCATTTTATCCAATTTAACTGCTAAATTTAATGCATTTATGTGGTACATGACTTTGTGTAAGGTCATTTTGGTTATATTATAACAAAATGATCTTTCCCTCAATAATTCTCAACAAAATGAAACACAAACAATATATAAAACGTAGCAGTGTTTTCAACAAACAGAACAACTTGGGTTATTTTATAACCAAAATGATTAAGATACGCATAAGTGAAGTCATGTGCCTTGCACACGGTTTCATTTCATTCAATTTAGCAGTCAAATTGGAATAAATGACCAAAGTGTACTCACTTCAAAGTTCAATAGCTAAATTGATTCATTTTAAAGTTTGATGGCCAAAATGGTACTAGATCAAAACTTTAGTAGTCATTTAGGTTGTTTATTCTATATATTAAACATAATCCGTTCATGTGATCAGCATACCAAGAAATGAACTCAACAAAACACTCTAGAAAATTAATAAAAAGGAATAGCTAAATATAATCTAGACAAACATCAATTGTTTAACAAAAATAAACATATTACAAATACTATCTACAAATGAATAGAAAATACAAAAATATTAATATCAAGTGAAGATTAAAACATTATGAAAAAAGGCTAATTAAATAAAGGAAGATACGGAATAAAGTATTGTTGTATTTAGGAAGGCAAATTTTGCACCATTGCATGCTTTTGTATGTGTGAACTCATAAACTAATGAGATTTAAAACGAAAAAAATAAATCAAATGAATAAATGAATTTTAAAAACTAAAGAGATCGATTATAAATATTATCCAAATTATGAACGAATAAAAAAATGATAGATGATAAAGGCAAAGTATAAAATGAAAAAAAAAAAGTGGAGCTCACTCGCATAATCATTTTGAGCATAACTGATGATAATGAATGAATATTGGGGATTAAAACTAATATAAGGTGGTTTGTTAACGTGACTTCTGTAAGTAAGGAATAGCATGTAGTAATAAAAATAGAAGATGAATAGTAATTATGACCAGACAATTATGAACTATTTCTGATCATAGTAGTACTAACTAGAAGAATGTCATGTTTGTTAAAATGGATAAGAACGTTCCTGTTTTTTTTTTTTTTTTCCCTTTTTTCCTTTTTAAATTAATTTCCCCTTTAATTACATCATTAAAATTCCATCTCCCCAATAATAATAATAATAATAATAATACATGTGTATCATTATATATTATTTAAAAAATACCCTACAATGAATTTTTATTTATATAATAAGGGGTAAGGTTTTTCAATCTTAAAAATGTATAAGGAATAAAGAATTGTGTGGTTGATATATAAGACGCTTTTGAACGATTGATATTTAATAGTATCTTTGGCATGGGTTACGAGCTAGTACATGTATATACAATCAATACATATATATGACATCATCAAAGTTCATTTTATAATTTTTCTTTGACAAATTTTGATTACAATATATATATATATTATGTCTTTACCTTATTATAATATTTTCCTATTGTCCAGAGTTTGAAAGTCCAAAGTCATAAAATTATAATGGACATTAAACAGTTTGGCAATAAACAAGATGGTGCGTCATATTGGCTAAGCGAATTCAAGACCAATATACTCTATTTTATTGAATGTGGTGATGATGCTCCTAGCAATGGACATTGTGTTACACAACTTATGGGTATGAATCCTATAAATGGTTGGTTACAAGTGAAAGAAGATGTGTTGAAAAAGCTGAGATCCCATGATGGTCGTTATAGTCAGTTGTGCTATGGGTCATATAGTTGCATCTACCTACAATTTGATCTTCGTAGGTTTGCATTCAAAATAATGTTGAATTAATTTACCACTGAAAAAATGACATTGTCTAGAGGCACCAGTAAGTTATTCTCAATTGCAACAATTGGAAACTGAAAAAAGAACTGGGGGCGCGCGGAAGCGAATTAAAACTAATTAACCCTAAGTTTGTTATTCGGCGGTTGGATTCTCAAAAATCAATTTTATTTGAATCAAAAAATAAACCTTAATAGTCTATGGATTTTAATTCTGAAAAACCTGTTTAATCTTTTCCAATACGTAGTAAATAATAAAGCAATTAAACAGATAAGCAAACATCAGAAACATCAGAACTTATAAGCTATCCCTGCAGTGCAGGACTAACTCTCAACAATCCACTATATGCACAAAGGTTTATAGACTTGATTAATCACAAATCACACAGACTTACAAAACTTGAATCGCACAAGCCGCCTGCAAAAGTCTTCACCTTCTGCGCGTGCAGTCCTCCTATCCGAATCATACAAACAAGTTCACAACGAATCACTCGCCATGGTATCACACCGTTCTTCAACTCCATTTGGGAATCACACGCACTTTAGGATCTGATTTCTCCTTTAGATAAATAATAACACTTGCTTTGGCATGAATAAAAAGCCCTAAGGTGGTTTTACATTTTGAGATTTTAATCTCTCTCTAAAGTGAAAAAAACTCTCTCAAAACATGTGTAAAAGATGTTCAAAAGGTGTGTTTTTGACTCAAGGCAATGGGATTTATTTATAGGAAAAAGCTTAAGTCAGAAACCTTTTTGAATTAAGAAACTAACTTTAAAAAGGAATTTTTGCGATAAAAAAATCTATGTCCAGAAACCTTGACGGACTGGTACACATTAGCAATGTGTGTACCGGTCCACCATTAAACGCCGGACCGTTCCACATAAGCAAAATGTGTACTGGTTCGCTCTTCAGAGAAAAAACGGATTCCATGAAAATTTCAATATAAAGCCGGACTGGTACACATTAGCATTGTGTGTACCGGTCCGCTCTTTTAAAGGTGAACAACTTAGTTTAGAAACACAAATATCCATGGTTTTTAACCACCACTTAATAAATTATTCAAATGCCAATGCTCACCGTATCTTTCTCAATGTAATTCTTCAATGCATCGCTTCGGTAGCTTGGCTTGTTTGTAATTCTTCAGATGCAATCTCAAATGACTCAAATAACTTACAAGCAAACATGTTTTTGTCGAAGAAATAAAGCTAACCAAAATATAGACTTTACAGTAACTACTTTTTCAAGCTATTGCTCCATGATAATATTCCGTTACCTCTAGTTACAGGTTGGTGGCATAAAACCATCAACCCCTATGAAAGAGATATGTCCTAGGACTATTCATATATTATGATTTGTACTTGGATATATTATGCTTATTGTCATTAATAAAGTTTATTTCATTTTACTTTATATTCTCTTATAAATAATATTTATTAATACTAGTTCATCAAGTACGTGACTAGATTGTGGGATACTAGTAATGTTATAATAATATTGTTTAGATGTCCCTGATCATATGTCAATAACCTAGTATCACATTGATATAATGATTAGAGTATGGGTCAGCTGATGACTATGTTCCACAAGTCATGAATATGGAGATATCAAGCTGAACATACTGATACTTGTTAGTGAACAAAGTATTGGACCGACCCGCTTTGGGGACACTGCGAGGAGTGTTACATAATGTCATCAGTGATGTTCCCCATTTGTGATATCGTATTATCCTCAGACCTGAGATCGCCATGGTTACCAACATAGGGATTAGCATGTCAGGCATCATCAAACGTTGCTCTTGACCGAGTAATTATAAAGATGATGATCGAGCATACTATGAACTATGTAGAGGTATGTGGTTGATCAAGATGGGATTTGTCACTCTCATATAATGAGAGAGATATCGTTGGGCCCCTTGATAAGTATAATTAATATTTGCATGGCCATGCACAAATGAGATGTCATTTGTTTTAGATTAATTATACTTAGAGATCAAGAAATAAAGATTGAACTATACAAGAATGACACTTGCCTAGTCTTGTGTTCAATCTAGATATCGATTGACAAAAGGAGTTAATATGTGGAATATCAATTTAAGGTTGTGTTGTTTTGACCATTATACCCTTTGGGTAATAGTAATGTTTTACTAGAAACCGCTTACTATTTCGTATAATAAAACGGGCTTTTAATTATACTGCCAAAGAGTATAAACCTACAGGGTTGCACACCAAAACGAGTTGGATCAAAACGAATTGAAAAATGGGCCAAATTGGACTTGGGCCTAATTCGTTTCGTTGCTTAGGGCTTTTCACTAGGGTTCCCCTTTAAATGGGACCATTGTTCCTCTTGGCCGTATTGTGAGAGAAACAGAGGCAGAGTACGAAATTAGTGTGAGAAACCTAAAGGCGCTAGTACACCAAGCAAGGATCCGATCTCGTTCGTGTGTGCATACCGTAGAGGCGTTGTATTTTCAACGCTAGAACGACAACAACAGAAGGTTCTGTCTGCCGTGTTCATTGATTTTAATTCGAATCTCGAACAAGGTATGTTTTCTATCGATTTTTATTGAACTGTATAGATCCTAGGGTTTAATGATTAGTGCATAAATTTGTGTATGTGATGCATGATTACTGCCCTAATTCCCTACACCCTAGGCTTAACTGTAGCTTGGTAAAGCCAAATAGATGCATTGAATGTTGAACATTAATTTTTAACCCAAATGTTACTGCCACCGACAATTGTGGACATGCAATTAGTTAAAATGAGTGGAGTCTTCGGGTACAATAAAAAATATAAATTTAAAAAAAAAAATCCCCTTAAGGTATCTTGTTTATTTGTTTTATAATTTGTAAGTTTTATTATCTTTCCTATAAATATATGTTATCTTATCTCTAATCCATTGACTGATTATTATTTTATTAGAATACTGTAAGAAAGAATGAAACAGTTATTATATATATGTTTAAAAGTGGTGAATGACCTTGGAGCATAGTGGTGTATCCCCTACCCTACCTAGAGGAATAGGCTAAATCCAGAGATTGTATAAAAATATATAAGCGATTATTGTGTGGGTGTATATCATTTGATATCATTTAGTTGGTTAAGATGTACTAGGTTGATGTTAACTTCGATAATTTACTCTGACTCAAAAAAAGTTAGGTTTAAAAACTAAGTGACATGCAAATCATTAAACCTATCCAATTTTATTTGTGAA
This sequence comes from Lonicera japonica, assembly GCA_021464415.1. NCBI lineage: Eukaryota > Viridiplantae > Streptophyta > Magnoliopsida > Dipsacales > Caprifoliaceae > Lonicera > Lonicera japonica. The sequence goes on from CM038464.1 coordinate 61,171,120, forward strand.
AAATATATTAAATATTACTCAATTTTAACAATGGAATCAATTACAAACCGACTAATCAATCAAGAATTTTAATAACAAAATTAATCACAAAGTAAGTAAATGAGGCCAGATATAACGAGGTATCCGTTCTTTCAAATAATTAATCCCCAAGGCAAACCAATTGCACAATCCACTATATCACATAAAAAGTACTAGACAACACGCACAAATACTCACTTACAATGTTGACGAGCTAGAAATCTCAACTCTTCTAGATTTTGATGCGTCACACACCTCTACACTACTCCGACCAGAATTGGAAACGTATTTTACACAAATGGAATTTGAATTTGTGTAGTGACCTTGACGCAATTAAACAACCTTAATAGAAAGGTTTATCTCTTAAAAACCTTTTTAGAGAAACAAATTTTATCTTTCTAGAAAAGTGATTAGAAGCTTTCAAATACTTCTGAAATTATTATATTTCTCATTATAAAATCAATGTCTTGACATCTATTTATAGTTGAAATTTACTCATGGATGTGAATATGCTTATTGCTGAGAATTAGTGAAATCATATTGGTTTGTATCATGCTGGATGTATATGTTTTCCTTGAGAAAAAAAGGCTTCAGTGTACTGATTTAGTCGAGATCAATCCAACTATCATTCGATCGACCTTACTTCACCTTAGAATTGAAAAGAAATCGTTCAAATAGGTTCAATATTTCCCCTTCCATTTTATCATCTTCATTACTAACCTGGTCACTACGAGGAGGATCCAGAGTACAAGTGGATGAGCTCTTCCTTCATCTTCATCTTCACTTTCGATTCTTGCTTCTTTTTTATAGAAGCTTTCGTTACTGTTGATTATCAAAATTTTATGTTCTCTATTAAAAAAATGTTCTCTTTGTTTGCTTAAAGTTACTCAAGTTTACTTATTTTAAAGGGATCGGTTTGTTAAAAAACAAAATTTATTTGTTGTTCATATCCATTGTCATAATCCTCTTTGGTTACGGATGATGAAAATAACTAAACAATTCAATTTATGATTTAAGGAAGAACATCTGAAAGGGATTTGTGGAATGAGTTGTGAATACAATTGGGGTGCGTTCGGTAACATGATTTTGGAATTCTATTAGTTTTTCAGTTTTATACAAATACAATTCTTAGAATTGCAAAGCCATGTAAAATTACCATACCATTGTTTGGATAGTATGCCATTTTTCATTCCGAATTTTATTAGAATTCCAAATTCTTTTGTTTGGTTAATTTGTATAATTTATTGAAATTCTATGGAGACAATGGATTTAAGAACCTCTGCTAACTGTAGGAGCTTCGACAATGGTCGCTAGAACTCCGGTGGTAGGAGACACCAATGGGCGGTAGTGGTAAAAGTTCTTTTATATATTATATATATAAACACACATACATATATTATGTAAAATACATAATGGATTGTATTTAATTTTGTGTGTTGTGTTACAGGAGTAGAGGTGTTGCATTAGTGGTGTGGGGGAATGTTACAATGTATGTGGGGATGGGTTTATGGGTGGGGTGGTGAGAACACAGTGGTGTACGGCTTGAAGGGGTCAAGATGTGGGAAAATTGGAGGGAGTGGATGTGATGGGTGGTGATTGATGGTGGAATTGTAAAACTTTACTCTCCATATAGAATTCAATCATTTAGAATTGATGGTTTTGGAATTCCCTTAAAATTCAAAAACTAGGACCTTTTAGTATATCTAAACAATGAATTCCAAAATCATGCCCCAATTCCAATTCTATGACATGAAATTAGGGTTATTAAACACACTTTTAAAATATAGTGTGGAGGAAAAAACTCTGTTTTGTTATGTAGCACAAAAGAATGGTATTTTAGATAGTTCAACTCACTTTTTCTATTGAGTTAACGGCAAAAAATGGTCAGCTCACATAAACGTCAAAATGGGTACCAAAGTTTCCAAAAAACCGAAAAAGGGGTACCAATATGCTAATATATAAAAAAAATGGGTACCAAGATCCAATTATGGTAAAACTTTGGGTATCGAAATACAAATTACCCATATAGTTAAAATTGAGCTTTTTTCCTCCTATGGAAGGAGGAGGGGAGGAATTGAATTCCCCTCAAAAGTCTTATATCATATACAATAATATCTATAGATTTGAGTGTGTTTGGACATTTTTTTAGATTTATGAGGTTTTCGTCTCTCATTTTGTGAGAGTTTTTTTCCTCATTTCTATGATATATGGATGTGTGTCTCGAGCAGCACTGATTGAAGTGTGATGATAAAGTATGCTATTTTAGGTGGATTTCTAACTTAAAGCTACAAAGATTTGTTCTGTGGCATTTCAGCATGGATGTCTAGTATGTATAAAACTTTAAGGAGAAATGAGTATTTTATCTTTGATGTCGCTCTACTTTTTCAAGGTTTTTCGTTATTTTGGAATGTAATGCCCCCATTTTTGGTTCTCTTGTTAACAATATTTTATTGGCCTAATTTATCACAAATCCAGCTTTGGATGATAAATTTTAGTTTAATTATGAATTAATAGGTTAGACTTCCCGACGTGTTGATGGCTATATTTGGACTTCTCGACGAATGAAATTTTGGTTGACTTTGGACAGTCATAACGCCTTCATCTATTATCCGAATGATATAATGTTTAAGCGCATAGCTAGGTGTTATATCATTCTACAAGTTTGTGATTTGGTAGAATTGGAATCCTATGGGATACCCATCTTTGAATCATATGTTGATTACTTCCTTAATCATTTTCGTAATTTGCCTTATTTGCTAAATTGTAGCTTTGGGTAACCGTTTTTGAGTTCAAGTACATTTTGGTGAGTCAGACACTTCTCAGAAGTCATATCGATGATATTACATATAGGTGCATGGTTGGAACACATTTTAGAATGCCGTAGGTGAAATTGGTTGTATAATGGTGATAATTGAGTATTTAGCGAAGTGAGTTTTTCGCCAACTTTGAAAGTTCATAACTTCCTTATACGGTATCCATTTGACTATTTGTTTGCATCATTAATTAGATTTTGATCAATTCTTCAATTTTCTTGTTTCGACTAAGACTCAATTCATGCTTCTCTTGGGTCAAAACTGTGTGCGAAGTAAGCTTGTTAGCTAAATATGATCATATCAGAATGTAATAACAGTTCTATGCATTTTTAGCATTAACCCAACCCTAATTTGGAGAAATTCTAAAGATCAAAGTTGTAACTCTTCGAATCCTCTTTTTGATGATATATAGATTGTCTAAATTGGAGTTCCTAGTGAAAAATTACTTTCAAAATACAGATAATGCAAAACATTTAGTCAATCCAGTTGACTCGACCCAATTCATTTTAACCATTTTCCACCTTATTTCACCCAAATCAACCCCAAACACCCATTATACATCTAAAATGATCTAGAGCTCTTTGTTGGGAGTCTATGGGGGTGATATTTGAGGGTTTTGCAAGGATTAAAAATATCAACTCAAGATTTCCTTTAATAATCATCATGTTAATCTTCATCACTTCAGCCTTCCATTAGAGCTCAAGAGTGAATTATGGACCTTCTATCCAGCCCCTTTGTTCACTCCTATAACACTTTAATTTGTGGATTAATGCTTCAATGGAGGTGGGAATACTAGTATTAAACTTAATTTTTAAAGTATTACTTGTTGCATGTTTTTATTACTAGTAAATTAGGGATTTTAGTATGGACACTGATTGACTTGCATGCATGGGTTTGGTGATGCTAGTTATAGTTTTACATATTTGGACCAAAAACCCACCATAACGTAAATAGTTTCATGATGCTAGTTATACATTATTATAGATGGATTTGATGTGGGTTTTAGGATGGAATGGTTTCCAAAAACATGCTTATATGTTTGTAAAAAGTAACAATTGTGGGTTTATCTTGTAAATTGGGTATTATAACTTATAAAATGATATTTTTTGAGATTTATTCTAGATATCATATGTAATGACATATTTGACACAAAAATGCTAATGGTTAACTTATTACTTTTTCGTAAAATATAGAACTTTATTACTACTTCACTATTTGATGGGATTTCAAAACTTATGGAAGGTTGTTATGTTTCTTCTTATGGATGGAATTATTACCAGTTTTTATATCTCATTATGGCTTTGAGATTTATTCATGGCTTTACTTTTATTAGGCACAATTGTTATACCAATTGGATATGATACTTTAGTTGCTTAGATGTGATTATCATTATAAATTAGCTTATGGTAGGCTTGTCACTAAGTGTCCTATATGAGGACTTGGCTATGGAGCTAGACTATGCACAATATACTATTATACATAGTTAACCTATTACGTCATATATGAGGACTTTGCTATTGTAGCCATATTACTGTTGTTCTTATGGAAGGAACATAATTGGGCAAGTTTGAACTACGGATTACATTATTGTTCTCATGGATGGAACATAACTGGGATAGATTCAAGCTACTAGTTACACATGTCATGTGGATGGATAGAGCAGTAAGTATCATACGGTGGTATTTGACTAGTGCCTACTATTGATATGAGTATACCTCAGTCATATTTCTTCCATAATGTATTTTGGTAATACGAATTCATTTTATCCATTGGGTTGGGATAGCACTTGGTGTGCATTGCAATTACTTTATTTCTTTGGCATTTGAGATGAGTACCGCGTATATGTATATAATATATGCACGACTACCATATTTCCTATATAGCACGTTGCATATGAATTATAATGTGTAATTTTAGTATACATAACCCTTATAGTCTTACTGAACCAGATTTTGGCTCACTCCCATTTTTTTAAATAGAGTTGTAGGTATCTCGATGGGTTGGCGCATTTACAAAAAGTTTAGAAGCCTCTGACTACCGTGGACTTATATTAGTCTCCCATAGAAGGATGACTTAATCCTTTAATGTATTTTTAGAACTATATGTATAAATGTTCAAACCTTATTGTATCATGTAAAAGTAGTAAAAAATTCTCTGTCTATCAAATGGTTTATTGAAAGGCCACCTGGAATCTTTTTTATGTATGAACTCTGGTGTGAATAATTGAATTATTATTTATTTAATTTACTTTATAATGGATGGATAATTAATCAACTGCTAGTACAACATATTTTTCGGAAAAGTCTTCTTACTTATACCACTTCAAAGATGAGTAATACTTAAAGATGTTTTTCAAAAATTTAAAATTCTATACCACAACCCATAATTACGAGCGACAACATCCGTTATCAATCGGGTCCCAGGGAACTAAACCCCATAACGGGATTTGGGGTGGTACATTCAAGACCTTTTATTAAGGTGGTCTATATATTTATGACTTTAGTAAATTCTTTAAAGCATTTCTTTATTCTTGTTGTAATGTTTGAACTCTATTACCAATTAATGATATTATATTCTTATTTTTAAGATTTTTTTTATAAGTTACTACAAAGAATCCGAAACAAAACCCACCACTGTTTCTGTATTGGAAGGATATGATTCCTCTCCATTACCGTTTTCCTCCAATTTGCTTTAATGGTGTACATTTGGATGGTTAAATGGATGAATGTTTTCATGAAATTTGGTGGAAATGATCTCTATAATGACTAGATCATTTTCAAAATTTTTTATTAAATAGACAAAAACAAACATGTATATGAAATTTTTATTACAATCGCTTTTGGTTTGAAATTTTATGAAGACTATCTTATTATTATAAAGACCATATCCACTAAATTTCATGAAAAAATTCATCCGTTTATTTCTCAGAATAATAAGAAGCATCCAAATCCATATGCTTGCTTATTTGCTTAACTTTTGTTCGAAATTCAAAGAACACGGTCCATTTATTGTCTTAATAAAATTTGTTGCGCAACTTATGCACAAACTTTGATGTATACCCCATGCAGCAAAAAAATAATAAACAGAAGAAGTAGGCTTGTGCCCCTGTTTTAGGGGTAAATTAGGAAAACCTCACCTCTCTTTCTCTCTCTCTTCTTAGCCTTCAACCACCACTAGATCTCCCTCCTCTATCGCTCCACTGTCACACAATAGCCACAGACTCTGCCCCCTCCTCTGATGCCACCTCACCTCCTTCTCGCCCACAAACCATTACTTTCATGCCACAACCGATAATGGATTGGGGAAAAATGCTCACTAACTTTAACCACCTCTGCCATAAGCATTTGATTCTGGGTATTAAAGGGTTTCAGATCTTAAGATTGTGAATTCATTCAAATTGGGGGAGAATTTGGGGTGTACAATGCTTGGGTTATTGGAAAGGATCCTGTTAGTTTAAGAATTTCTTTTCATTTTTTGTCTAGTTTCCTAGATAGTGGAGGAAATGACATAAATTTGGTTTTGATCTTTATGGTTTCTTTTTTTTTGGGCAATGGTTTTGCGGAATAAGAAATCAAATAAGTCAAATTGCTATGATTAGCTCAACATAGGTGGAATCTTTTCTATTAATGTGTAATACCCAATTTTATGGACATAAGAAAAGTAGATTCAAGTACACAAAATTAGCAGTCGATGAAAATTTAATTTAGAAACATGCATTGTGAAAACTTTAGCCTAACTAAAATAATACAATTATGCATACTCTAGTAAAAGTATAAATTTAAATTATATGACTAGCTCTTTAAAATTAACCAAAAATACAGAAAGCCCAATCGGGCATGCAATAGGGCTGATTGGCCATACATGAAGACATATTTGTCTTAGGAGAATTTACTGATGGACCGATTGGTCCTGGGTGTCTCTGTCCAGTTTTCTCCAACTTTTTCGAGGCACAATTTATGCAAATAAAAGGTTGAAAAACAAAAAACAACTCCTAAAGCAGTTTATGCAGTTTAGGCACAATTTAGGAATATTCCAAGTTTGATTCGACTTATTTAGACATGCATTGCAATTTATATGTAATATCTACATAATACAAAACAAGTATGTACATATAAGCGTCATTTGTACAAAGCCTACATCGTATTATTATTGGGATTATACCTTCACGAATACAAACTTTGTTTCGAAAATATATATATATGTTACAAGCTTTGGCTAATATAGGAATTCGAACATAATCACTATAAACAAGCTACATATTATTTCTCTTGTACTTATTCTATTATAATATGTTTCTCTTTCTATTCAGTTTTGGCAGTGTCATTTTCTAGACTAAATTTAAGTATTTTCTCTTTAAAAACGCCTTATTTTAGGCAAAATTCCTACGACCTACTTTAATTTAGGCTTCTGTCTTAAATAGCAGTGTATTTAATCCTAAAAAATAGAAAGCCCGATTCGAATGCCTAAAAGCTCGTTTTGCATGCTCGAAAGCCCGTCCCAGGTGCTTGAAAGTCTGATCAATCTTTGGCATGTTCCGTACGATCCTTCGTGATGTTCCATACAGTCTTGGATGATGTTCCATACGAACTTATAGATAGCCTGATCGGGATTTAAGGATCCCACCTTTAGATCAAACTGATTTTTGGATATGTTGCTCCCCAAGATGTCATGTAGTGGCTATCCAAATGTGAGGGCGATCGAAGTTTGAGAAGGCCTTTGATTATTTGACTACAACTGGGTAAGCATATGAACTTATAGATAACCCAATCAAGATGTTTTTTGGATATGCTATACCCCAAGATATCATGTAGCCACTATCCAAATTTGAGAGCAATCAATGTTCAGGAAGGCCACTTTTTGACTATTTGACTACAACTGGTCTAGCATATGAACTTGAAAAATAGTGGTAATTAGGCAATAGTTTGTTTTCTGGCATCCGGTGTGTACTTACTCAGTGTGAGGCTCAATTGTATAGGCCCATCATGATCTCCAATCTTGCATTGGTTAAGTCCAATTTTGCTTTGTTCGAGCATGAATATTTGAAATTTTGTATTGCCAAATCTAATTTTACTTTGACGAAATGCGAAGGCCAACAGTTTGAAAGAGTTGCAAAATGGGGTATCCACACCCCCATCCCGATTATAAGCTACCATTTGTATAGTTATATATTGACTACGCTCAGAAAGTGTGAAGTATTACGCCCAAGTGCAAGCGGTCAAGTTATAGTATACTCGGAAAGTCCAAGGTCGAACCACAGGGAAGGTAAGGAACTTATTTTTTCTAGTTATCTCTCTCAAGGGAAAAAGGGAAAAGAAAATAAAAGATGATTGAAATAGGGAATAGGAAGGAAAAATGAAACTAAATTAAACTACTAACTAACTTACACTAAAACTAAAAGCAAATCTAGTCCTAGGGTGCAAAATAAAAGGGAATCTACAAGCACAAGTTTTCTACCTAAAAGGCATCCTAAATGCACTAGGGGAACATGCAACTGAGCTAAAAATAAATAAATTAATTAAAATAGCGCATAAACTAAACAAAATAGATTATTAAGTGAACTTAAACCAACAAGAAACAAACGTTAGAGGTATCCGTAATTAGGGAGTACGAAACTAGTCTAATTGGGTAATCTAAATCTAAGTTTAAACAAGATTTTTCACTAAGATTCATCTCTTAGACCTTCCAACTATCCAATTATATTATTACTACGAGTATATCATAGCCCATGCATAACAAAGACTATATAGACTAGCTTTGAGCAATAGAATTCGATAGTGAAGCTTTTTGACTTTGAAAAAGTGTAATTTAAAACCTAGTATTGCTAGTGCGTGACAAAAACAATACAAGTTGATTAAATTTCTCAAAAATCTATAGCTTAACACTCTCCTAAGGTTTGAATATGTTTGAACATGATTCAAATCAAATTCGTCTTAAAAAGAATATCGAAAGTCAAAACTAGCACTTTTTTGGCACTTACGTGAATAAATACCAAAACAGCGCCAAATTAGCTAATTCACTTAAGAAACTAACCTAACTAATTATAAGATAAAGACCATCTTCAAATCAGCCACGTTAGGGTTTTGATGCTAAAATCCGTGAATTGACGTTTTACAGTTCTTAATCAGATGGAATTTTTGAGCTAACTTATGGAAACATATTTTTTAAGCATGAAACGATAAGAAAACACTCATAGATTCCGTAGGTGATCTATAACAAATCGAAAAATCACATTCAAACCTAAATTAGATTACATTCAAAGATTAAGTTCGCATCTTTTACTACAGACCCCTAACTAACGATTTAGCTAGACATATTCAAATTAAAAATGAAAATAAGCTTATAAATCATGAAAAATAGTAGAAAAATACCTAAGAACATAATATCAAATTTGAAAACTTTTGGTTATGGAATTACTCAATTCCAATTTAAAATGAAGATTTTATGCTTAAAACGGTAAACAGACTCAAAAACTGATATAAACTAAAGAAATTCGACTAAAACCCTAAAAATTATGAAAAATCAGATTGCTTATGATGAACAATGAATCATATATGAATAGCATTGAAAAATGATAAACTATTTTAATATAGAACGAGAAATAAGCATAAATCGATGAAAAACCAAAAAACCGACAAAATGGATATATAAACCCTAGAACCAGCCCTTAAAACGAGAGTTTTGGGTTAATTCCAGAATATATAAGATCTCAAATAACTAATCAATGAATATCTAAGCAAACAAACGATTATAAGCGATTGAATTGAAGAAATTAGAAAACTAGGGTTTACCGGGATGAAGAACAGCGATTGCAATTGAAACTGAATTGATTGATGAACAAACGTAGCATACACTAATGTTACAGCCTTCAAATATGATAATTAAACTAACCTAATAATTTTTTTGAAAAAAAGAAAGAAAAATTACTCAACGTTCGATCAATAGACAAGAGCAAAAACTCCCAGAAAGTTACAGTGCTCTCAGCCTCTTTATTCTATCGATTTTAAAGTGCGGCGTTACCTAAAATATGAGATTTATGGTCTTTTATATGTCCAAAAGTGTCTCTGATCGTGGGTTGGATGATCCTTGAAGAAACGGGTCGAAAAGAACCAAAAATCGAAAACGGGCCAAAAATTGATGTGGGGATCGATCTTCATGTTTTTTTTTTTTGGCTACTTCTTCTTTTGCTCATAACTTTTTGCTCCGAATTCCGATTGACACACCATTTTTTTCTACACGTAGGTAATTTAATTCTCTACAACTTCTATTTTTGGAGATTTCTTCAAATTCCCATTGTAGAAAAACTTTGATTAGCTACAACTTCGGGCTTTTTACGGCAGTTCTCGGTTTTGCTCGAAAACTTCTGGAATTAATTCGGTTGAGCTTCTTTCCTTTTGGGATCTCTCTTGGAAACTTTCATCCACTTCATTCATGCTTGGGGACTTGCTTTTCTCTTCTTTCTAGAGCTTTGGGGGTAGTTTGCAGAGTTTTCCTCAACTCGGGCTTCGGAATGGATACCGGCTTGTTCGTCGGGCCTTCTTTTTGCACTTTTCCGCTTTCAACCTTGTATTTTGCATACAAACTCAATTGCTTAACCAATTTAGGCCTGAAAAATGGCTTAGTAACACAAAAATACAATGCAATGTATTTTTTTATACTTAAACCGAATTTACATGCAATTTTCGGTTTTATATGGTAGCCAGAAGCTAATTGAGATTTGTTTAAGGGATTAGAAATGCAATTTCTGGGCTCAATCATATGTATCTATGCTTCTTAATTTTTTAAAGAAATATAATGTTAGAGAGATTTAGAACATTTTGGGTATCTTACTAATTAGTAATTGCCTTGTGTTCTCTTTGTGAAGTGTGTGTTAGATTATCTTTTCCAATTAAACTAATTTATTCATTTCTTGGTTGAAACAGTATGCAATTTTTACTTTTCATTTTTTTAGCCCATTGTTTCTAACTTCTATGATTTTTAAGCTCCATACTCGAAATTTTAGTATAAGAACTTCAAATGAGGAAAAAGGCTTAAGATCTTAACATACGAAGACCCTATTGTGTTATATGCTTCCTAATCTTGTTAATATGGATTTGATATCTTATTTTATGGATCGTAAGACTTAGGTTTATTATCTTAGATGTTTATTATGTTTTGGCCTATTTATATTCTAAGTCTTGGTCACTGTTTTGGCCATTGTTTTTTTTTACATAGTGTGAATATGGGCTTTGTAAAAAATGGGTTGAATTGTTGTGAAAAATGAGCCATTGACAAATGGGCTTACATTTATATAAATACGCTATTAAAAATAGGCTGAATAGCCAACAAGCCAAAATAAAATGGGACCATTAAAAAAGCTAGACTGGTTGGACTGACTTAAACCGAACCGTTTAAACTGGTCCAATCTGGTCTGGTCTAGAATATTGTAGGACTGAAGTAACCGGTTCAGTCAATCGGATCGTAAACACCCCTAATCGTTACTTAATAGAGTAAAAGAAAAACAAGGTACTATTCCCTATTTAGAAAAGATTAAAAAAATGATGAAAGGAGAAGAGCTGGAGTTTGTAATACGTGATGGAATACTAAGATATAAAACACAAATGTGTGTACTAGGAAATCAATAACTCAAGCAAGAAATTATGATACAAGCTCATCAGTCACCATTCTCTATACACCCAGGTAGTACCAAATTGTACCACGATTTCTGTGAAATTTTTTAGTGGAGGGGGATGAAAAATGGTGTAGCAAACTTTGCAGCTCGTTGCTTAGTATGTCAATAAGTGAAAGAAAAACACCAAAGACCCTCTAGACTACTTCAGTCTTTTCCTATACTTGAATAGAAGTGGGAACATATCATTATGGATTTTTTCGTAAGATTACCACGAACCAAATCAGGAAATAATGCGATATGGGTCATTGTTGATAAACTCACCGAATTAGCTCATTTCCTACCCATCAAAGTCACGTGGTCACTAATTCAGTTGGAAGAATTATATGTCCAAGATATAATAAGATTACATGGCGCACCTGTGTCATTACATCAGATAGGGATTCCAAATTTGTCTCTAAATTTTAAAATAGTTTATAACAAGTAATTGGGACATCATTTAAATTTAGGATGGCATTTCACCGTTAGACTGATGAACAATCAGAAATGGTAATTCAAATCCTAAAGGATATGTTATGAGCTTGCTCATTTGACTTTTGACGAAATTGGGATAAACACTTGCCATTGGCAGAATTCTTGTACAATAATAGCTATCAGGCAAGTACATGAATGGCTTTATATGGAATGAAATGTCGATCCCTAATATGTTGAACAAAAGTAGGAGAAATAAAACTATTAGGACTTGAATTTATGCAAATGACAACGGAGAAAATTCAATGGATATAGGATCAACTCCATACCACACAAAGCCGTCAGAAAAGTTGTGCCGATACCTGACGGAAGAACTTGGAATTTGAGGTCGGAAATGAAATCTTCATACAAATTTCACCCATAAAGGGAACGTTTCGTTTTAAAAAGAAAAGAAGACTTAGTCCAAGATACATTGGACCATATGAAATTCTGGAAATAATTGGAATCATGGCATATAAATTGCATTACCCCTCCCCATCCAATATTCATAATGTTTTCACATATCTATGATGCTATGTGGTTGACCTTTCTCATGCTTTAAAATATGAGCCACTCCAAATATGAAAAGATCTCACTTACGTCGAACATCTTATAAAAGTATTGGATATAAGAAATCAAGTCTTAAGAAATAGGACAATCCTTTTGGTAAAAGTATTATGGAAAAATCACTCAACGGAAGAGGCAACGTGGGAACGAGAAAATGAATTACGAGAAAAGTATCCTCATCTCTTTCACTGGTGAGGTAAGTATAATTTACAACATACATACATTCATAAGTCAAATTTCGAAGACTAATTTTTTTAAGAGTAGAAGAATTGTAATACCCAATTTTTTGGACATAAGAAAAGTGGTTACAGGTACACAAAATTAGTAGTAGATGAAAATTTAATTTAAAAACCCGCACCATGAAAATTTTAGTTGCACTAAAATAATATAATTATATGTACTTTAGTAAAAGTATAAATTTAAATTATGGCTTGCTCTTTAAAATTAACAAAAGTGACCTTATTTATACACATTGTGTAAATAGTGAATAAAGGAAAGAATGATGGGGAAAAGCGGGGGTTGACACATGGCTCATGGGGATAAAAACTATAGTTGGTATGTGGATGATTGGGAAGAAGTTGCAACAATAAAAGTCCACTTGACCAAAAATATCCACAAAGTAATGATTACCATGTTGTTTTTTCACTATAAAAGGTATCCCAATAGAAGCACAAAATAAGAGAAGTTAAACAAAGTAACTAAGTAAGTGATTGAAAGAGAAAGAAGGAAAATGGAAGCTCGTGGGTTTGTGGTCAAACCATAAGTGTTTATATATATAAGTTATAATATTATTACATAAAAGCATCCTTACCTTTTTATAAAAGTAATATGTATGAATATAGAATGTAAAGTATTAACAGTAGGAACATTTATACTTTTCAATAAATTATACTTATACATGCATAATTTAAATTTATGACTCAATAAAAAATCCAGAACCTTAAATAAATTATTTATTGTATGATTTTAGGATTTAAGGTTAAAGGACAAAAGAGTAAGACAAACTAAGGTGAGTAGTACTTATTCTCTATTTTAAGGCTTTATGTAAAATATTACTGTGTACTATTACAATGCGGCTATTTATTATTTTATCCAAAACTGTTATTATAAGGATATGTTGAAAACGACGTATTATGGAAAAACCACTTCTATGAATCGATCTGTACCATTCCCGGGATAACTGGGTGGCGTGCCGAATACCGGCGTTGTTCAAAACTAGTTCATTATCGACCAATCATTTAACTGAAAAATTAAATATTGAACCCTAGTTAACGGGGTTATCCATTGACCTTAGAAATGGATCGGAGTATTGTACAAGTAATTATTCTATATATTTTTATGATTATGTGAAAACTTAGTATGCAGTACATTTTAATTTCACAATAAATTCTTTATGACCTAATGATATTTTACTAACCCTTGTAATAAGAAATGAGTATTTTCTCACAGTGCTTGTGAAGCTCACCCTTATTATAATTATTTTTCAGGTAGTCCATAAGTTGGAAGATGAGTCAAGCTATAAAATGAAGAAGAAATAAATAAGGAGTGAAGGAATATATCTGAAGAATTAGATATTACGATAAAAGTGTATTAGGAGTTATGTACTTTGTTTGTTGGTGTCATGAATATTTTAATAATTTTAAAATGAGTAGGTTTTAATATTTTTTTAGTGTTAAATAAGAATGCTTTAAGAATTGTGTCGTTACATAATGGGTCAATTTTGACAAAAAAAATTCTATTTGGTTGTTGAGAAAGTGGAGGAAGTGAAAGGAATTTAATTGGTTTTGAATCTTTATGGATATATATATTTATATATATGTTTTCTTGTTCTTTTTCTATATGATTTTGGGTAATAGAAATTCAAATCAAAGAAGCTGAATTGCTATATTTAGGTTGATTTTTTTTATTCTTTTTGTAACTTTCTTATGTTTTCTCAGCTGCCAAATGAAAGAATTCTGATTTTGTGATCTCCATTACAAAATTTTATATTATTCTAGTTGAACCTAACTTGCAAATCAATTTTTGTCTCTAAAACAAACACTCTAATTTGAGGATTAATGAACAAATCAACAAAGCCAAAAATAAACAAAGATTGTAAGGCTGGTCTCCCCTTTTGCCCTTCTTACAATGTCACATGGATTACACATGGCAAATTCCGTTCACCTTTTCAATGGAGCGTCTACTTTTGGGGCAAAGTGAGACAATGAATTAACTTATGTAAATTGGAACTTTGTAGACCAAAGTGTGGCAAGAGGTAAATTTTATTAGGGGAGACTTTGGTAAATAACTCAATTGATTATATCCTAAAAAAAGAATATGACTATAAATTTGAGATATCTTAAAAATGAAAATAGGATTATATTAAGTCCAGACAGACGAAATATTCAATTTTGGTTTTTTAAAAAGGGGAACTTGGAGAAACATGATAATTTTTATATTAAGGGCCCATTTTTAACCGAATTATGTTGATGACGCATCTTATGTTTTTTTCTTTATTTACTAAATGCCCAACCGAAGCTTAACAAAAAATACATAAATAATTTTTATGTTAAGTGCCTATTTTTTTCTTTTTTTAAATCGTTATTTGAATTAACAAAAGGAGTTATAAACAGATTGCATGCGGTTATCGAACTTATTATCGTGTTTACCTTCCAGTGGCTGTATGTCCTCCTTGTTGGTGGTTATGTCCACACTTTGTAGTGGTGGTTATGAAATTATGGCATGTATTAGATAGAAAATTGTGTAATTGTATTATAAATTCATTGCTCTATATTAAAAAAAAAAGGCAGCTATGATCAAAATTAGATGAATAAATAAATAAATAACCAAAGGAGTGCAAAACTTAGTTTGCATTAGATTTTTTAATTCCAAATATATATATTTATGGGAAATTTCAAGTGTAGACCAGTCTGTACAAACTGATCCTTTTTATAATGGTTTTGCGTCATAAAAAACACTCCCCAAATGTTTTTATGATGGAAAATTGTCGTAAACAGACCAGTCTGTAAGGATTGGTCCACACCAGAAATGGACCCTATATATATATATAGTTTAAGTTTTATGCAAAATTAAGTTTGCATTCTCTGTTTCTTAGTATATTACCATATCTCAGCCTTCAATTGATGGTGCTTTAGAGTTACTTCAGTGAATTGCACGTTAACCCATTTGTTAAGGAAAAACACATGATGCAAAAAAAGTTTGCATTGATCTTTTTGTATTTGCAATTTATTTTGGTTTTGTGCAAAATTAAGTTTGTAATCCCTATTTTCATTCGTTAGTATTTTATAGTTACTTTAAAGAGTTACATACATAAACAAATTTGTTAAGAAACATACACACACACTCAAAAAAATTGCATTAAGCTTTTTTGGATTGCAAATTTTTTTATTTGTTATGGGTCATTTGGGGTCCATAGTTTTGTAATTCTTGAATTAGGGATCCACGGTTTTCATTTCTTGGGCTTTAGAGCCAAAATGGATGGTTTTGTTAGTCAATGGAAAAAAACTATTAGTCAACACAAAATTTGACCCAAAATTCCTAAAATGCCCCTAATTCCTTCATCTTTTTCATTTGCTTGGCCAAAAAAAAAAAAACGGACCACAACGACACTACCACCGTCACGTTACCTCCTTAGACATCTCCTCCCTCAACCTTTTTGGCACTTTCTCGCCGGACATCGGCTAGCTTTGCCACCACCTCAACCTCACTGTTGCAGCCAACCATATCTCTGGCCATATTCCGCTGGAGATCTCTCAAATCTCCGGTCTCCGGCTCCTCAATCTCTCTAACAAATCTTCAATGAAACCTATCCTCCGCAACTTTCAAGCCTCAAGTACCTCAAAGTACTCGAACCTTCGTCACCTTCACCTCGCCGACAACTTCTTCGGCAACGTTATTCCTCCGGAGTACGGTCAGTTCCTTTTCCTTATATATATTTATATTATTTATTTTGTTATTTTTTAGGGTTCTTGAATTAGGGTTTTTGGGTTTTAAAGTTTATTTTGTTGAAATTGGGTTGTTTGTGCATTATTCAATAATAAAGATGAATTGAGGAAACCCTTTTAGTCCAAGAAACAACAATCTCAGTTGAAACAACCATCCAAACAATCAACATCCCAACCATGATTCATATATATATATATATATATATTAATGTAAATTCCACTGTTTAAAATCCTATTACAATGTAGTGGGTTCCAATTTATCCATCAAAATATAAAGCAGGGGAGGTGAAATTCAATGGACAATTAGAGAAAAAAACAATCTTGAAAAGGAAAGTCCAAAAACAAAAAAAAAACAAAGCAAGTGAAAGAAGACATAATTCAAAAAATCAACTGCATAAAAAGTTCAACGATTAACACCAAAGATAAAAAGAAAACAAGACAAGATTAAAAACACCCAAAAAAAACAGCCAAATAATCAAATTCAATTCAATCAAAAATTCAAAATAAACAGCTCGGTAACTTCCAAAATGAAAACAAAAGAAAAAGAGCATATTTCTGTCAAAAATAAAATTGATCGTATTTGGTTTTGGGGTCCAAAATAAATTTTGCTTTGGTTTGTTTATAGGTAAAATAGGTACATTAGGCCAATAAATTCATTGACTAACACTTTTTTTTGCTTTGACTCACGATTCTTTTAAAAATGGATCCTAAAACCCAAGAAATGAAAACTTTGGACCCTTAACTCAAGATTGTCAAAACTATGGATACCAAAACCCAAAAGCCCCCCCCTTCTTTTCCCCTTTTTTTTTCAATTTATTTTGGTGCAAAGTTAAGTTTGACATTTAAACCTTTAACATATTATGTTTATTTTGTGACTGTTATGCATATTTCTTCATTTACATTTTACATACTTTCTGGGATTTGTATTTACAATATAATCATATTTTGCTTTCGTCAATAATTTCTTAAAAAATATGCATGGAGTGCTAGTGTAGTAAAAAAAAAGGGTGGGTTTCCCCACCCTACTCTCAGGTTCAAGCCATAGGAATCCCGTTTCCCTTTTTCCCGCTCCCCTGGTGGCCAACCACTACGTGTATCTATGTAATGCTTGTATATAATTTTTTTTTTAAAAAATGACAACTCTAAGTAATGTGTTAATTTGTGCTTTTTATACAAGTATATCCCATTTTCTTGTGTTTATCTATGTTTTTGCATATTCAATTATTAAAGACGCATTCAAAGTCTTTGGCGAGATATACAATTGGGATATATATCAACAAACTCTTGATTTTGAATTATTTTACTTACTCCTTGAGAATGCACTTATTTTAGGGTGATCTTGTTTTTATCGACGATATCTTGCAGTTAATCTGCGTTATTAAGTTAATCAGCATTGCCTATTAAATTGATCTACGAGTGTGGATAGATTGATAAAAAAAATATTCTTAATTTAATTTTATAAAGTATTAATTTTATTAATGATTTAATATTAAAATATTCACTAGATTAATAAGTACATCCATTTTAATTAATTAAATAAAAATATTACATTTAAAAAGTTAGATTCTAATACTATTAACCAATGGGTAAATCCTAATTAACTTTTAAGTAAAATAATAAAAACAGAAATCAACCCCTCACTTCCTTTCATTTCAAATTTTTACCGTCTTCTTCCCTTTTCCCTCAACTTGGTCTCCTCCTTTTTCCCTCACTAGTTACCGTCTCTTCCTTCTTCCCTCTTACTCACTCCAGATACTCTCACAAACTATAATGTTATTGTAAGTTAATCAACGTTTGTTCAAATTTTCACCTATGTAGACAAGGGATATTATTAACTCCTTCTTCCATTGTTATAAGGAATGTTGTGGATCGTAAAGACATTATATATTACATATTCTCTGTTGCCAACATCATAATACCTTTTGTCCAAACAATATATAATGAGTGCAAAGAAGTGGACCATACTGTACAACCCTTTACAACATAACTTATAGCAAAAACCAAAACTCCTTGGATAAGAATTGACCTAGAAATTACTTTTTAGCATTATTGTCATTTTTCTTCTTAATTATTATTATTAGTTTGTTTATTGCAACTCAATTTTGTATATGTGATTTAATGGGGATACTGTGCATAATTCAGCAAAGGAATCACTACAATTCCTAATACGATGGATGGGACGATTTACACGCTACAAAAACATGGAAGTTTATATAACCAGAGAAAGCTATGCTAGCCATTATGTCCCACAATTGGCTAGGAAAATATTGAACTACAATGCTAATTCAAAGCACAAAATAAATCTCAAAGGTTTTATGGTATGTTATTGCATAATTATACCCTCCCAAACGATTTTAGTAAAAGAAAGTACTCTTTGTATTACAAATTAGAGTACCAAATGTTGTGGTAGCTACTTAATTACGTAATCATTAATACGTTATATGATTATATATTAAAAATTTGATAAACATGAAATAGGTCTACTAGGCTTGTCAACATAGAGGAATATACATACTTGATTCTCGAATCTTTATTATTGTTGTTGTTGTTGTGAAAAAAACGGGTGGGAGTATTAATAATATAATTATTCGATCATACGAAATAAATTAATCAATATTTTTAAATAAAAGTTTTAAAGGGAAATAGGAAATAAATTAAAATGGAAGTAGATTTTGATTAGGAATCTAAATGAATACAATTATAAATTAATTTTAATTGCTGGATATACTTCTCAATTTTGAAAAGGGTAATATTATCAAAGTTTGTTCAAAATTTTGATAAATTGAGGGTGGATTGACTGCAAGATATCACGGATATAAACAAAATCATCCTTATTTTATTGTGTGAGGCCTTGCACCTCTCACGAGATCTCAAAGATACAACACATGTCAGAAACATAATTTATAAAGTTTAATAATCTAATTAATTTTCTTTCTTTTTTTTTTTTTGAATTAGTGACAAAACTAAATATGCAACAATTCTTTTTAGTTTAGTTTCACTTTGATTCCTAATTGGGGTTCTCTGCAAATTTATTTTTTCTTGGCTACAACTATTAAGGGATAAATGAGCAAACAGATAAATTATAAAGTTTAGTAATCTTATGATTTTGTCTATTTTATTTTTTATAATTAGTGCAAAACTAAATATGCTACGATTCTTTTTAGTTAGTTTCACTATGCTTCGTAACTTCTATAAATTGGAATTTCATGGACTAAAGTTAGGCAAAATATAAACTTTAGGGGAGACTTTAGTAAATAACTCAATTGATTATGTCCCAAAAAAAAAAGAATATGACTATATTTGAGACAACTCAAAAAAGAAAATAGGATTATATCAAACTGATGAAATATTCTATTTTGGGTTTTTAGAAAGGTGAAATTAGAGAAACATGAGAATTTTTTTGGCACAAAAGCCGGGGAGCAATAATTTTTATATTAATGGCCTATTTTTAACGAAATTGTGTTGATGACTAATGTCGTGTTTTTTTTTCTTTATTTACTAAAAGCCCAGCTGAAGCTTAACGCAAAATACAAAAATTACCTCCAAAGTTTAGTGTGTGTGTTTAATTAAAAAAGGAGTTATAAAACACATGCATGTGGTTATCGAACTTATTATTGTATTCATTTTGTGGTAGCTGTATGTCCCGCTTTCTTGGTGATTGTGTCCACACTTTGTGGTGGTGGGTGTAAACTTATGGCATGTATTAGAAAGAAAATTGTATAATTGTATTGTAAATTCATCGCTTTGTATTAAAAAAAGAAAAAAAAGAGAGGAGTTATGATCAAAATTAGTTGAATAAATAAATAACAGAAGGATTGCAAAATTTAGTTTGCATTTGATTTTTCTAATTCCAATTATATATATTTTTTGCTTTTATGCAAAATTAAGTATGCATTCTCTATTTCTTAGCATATTACTATATGTCAGCTTTCGATTGATGGTGCGTTAGAGTTACTTTAGTGAATGACACTAACCCATTTGCTAGGGAAAACACATGATGCAAAAGAAAGTTTGCATTGATCTTTTTGTATTTGCAAATAATTCTGATTTTGTGCAAAATTAAATTTGTAATCCCTATTTTTCATTCAATAGTATTTTATGAAAGAGATATGTCCTAGGACTATTCATAGATTATGATTTGTATTTGGATATTTTATGCTTATTGTTATTAATAAAGTTTATTTATTATACTTTATATTCTCTTGTAAATAATATATATTAATACTAGTTCATCAAGTACGTGACTTGATTGTGGGATGCTAGTAATGTTATAATAATATTATTTAGATATCCCTAATCATGTGTCAATAACCTAGGATCACATTGATATAATGATTAGAGTATGTGTCAGCTGATGATTATGTTCCACAAGTCATGGATATGGAAATATCAAGCTGAACATACTGATACTTGTTAGGGAACAAAGTATTGGACTGACCCGCTTTGGGGACACTGCGAGGAGTGTTACATAATGTCATCAGTGATGTTTTCCCATTTGTGATATCGTATTATCCTCAGACCTGAGATCGCCATGGTTACCAACATAGGGATTAGCATGTCAGGCATTATCAAACGTTGCCCTTGATCGAGTAATTATAAAGATGATGACCGAGCATACTATGAACTATGTAGAGGTATGTGGTTGATCAAGATGGGATTTGTCACTCTCATATATTGAGAGAGATATCGTTGGGCCCCTTGATAAGTGTAATTAATATTTGCATGGCCATGCACAAATGAGATATCATTTGTTTTAGATTAATTATACTTAGAGATCAAGAAATAAAGATTGAACTATACAAGAATGACACTTGCCTAGTCTTGTGTTCAATCTAGATATCGATTGACAAAAGGAGTTAATATGTGGAATATCAATTTAAGGTTGTGTCGTTTTTGACGTTTATACCCTTTGGATAGTAGTAATGTTTTACTAGAGACCGCTTACTATTCGTATAATAAAACGGGCTTTTAATTATACTGCCAAAGAGTGTAAAACCTACAGGGTCGCACACCAAAACGAGTTGGATCAAAACAAATTAAAACGGGCCAAGTTGGACTTGGGGCCCAGTTCGTTTATTGCTTAGGGTTCTCACTAGGGTTCCCTTATAAAAGGGAACCTTTGTTCATCCTGGCCGTTATGGGAAATAATTGAGAGGCTAGAAAGTCGAAATTATTGAGAGAACCCTAGAAGGTGCTAGTACACCAAGCAAGGATCTCATCTCGTTCGTGTGTGCATACCGTAGAGGCGTCGTAATTTCTACGCTAAGGACGACAACAACAGAAGGATCCAATCCATCCTGTTCGTTTTAGTAACATCAAATCACATATAAGGTATGTCTTCTTTCGATTTTATTGAACATCATGGATCCTAGGGTTTATAGATTAGTGCGTAAATTTGTGTATGTGATGCATAATTACTGCCCTAATTACCAACATTTTATAGTTACTTCAAAGAGTTACCCACATAAACAAATTGTTAAGAAACACACTAATGCCAAAAAAAAAATAAAAATTGCATGATTTTTTTGGTCCATAGTTATTATTATTATTTGGTGCAAAGTTAAGTTTGCCATTCATACTTTTAACATATTACTATATCTCGGTGTTTATTTTGTGTCTGTTATGCATATTTCTTCATGTACATTTTACATATCTTCGAGGGATTTGTATTTACAATAGAATAATCATATTTTGCTTTCGTCAATATTTTTTTAAAAATACACATGGCCCCCAAGGTTCAAGCCCTGAGAACCCCGTTTCCTTTCTCCCTCGCTCCTGTGCCTGACCACCATGTGTATTTATGTAACGGTTGTATCCAAAAAAAAAAAAACCTTTAAAAAATGACTACTCTTGGTATTGTATTCAACTCAAGTAATGTGACAATTTGTGCTTTTATACAAGTATATCCCATTTTCTTGTGTTTATCTATGTTTATGCATTTTCGATTATTAAAGACATATCCAAAGTCTTTGGCAAGATATACAATTGAGATATATTCATATCAACAAACTCTTGATTTTGAATTATTATACTTACTCATTGAGAATATACTAATTTTATTGTGTGAGGCCTTGCACCTCCGTCGAGGACTCAAAAGATACAACACATGCTACAAACATAATTTATAAAGTTTAATAATCTAATTAATTCCTCCTCCTCCTCCTTCTTCTTCTTCTTCTTCTTCTTCTTCTTCTTCTTTTTGAATTAATGCAAAACTAAATATGCAATTATTCTTTTTAATTTAATTTCACTCTGTTTCTTAACTGGGGTTCACTGCAAATTTATTTTTTCTTGGCTACAACTATTAAGGGATAAATGAGTAAACATACAAGTTACAAAGTTTAATAATCTTC
This sequence comes from Lonicera japonica, assembly GCA_021464415.1. Lineage (NCBI taxonomy): Eukaryota > Viridiplantae > Streptophyta > Magnoliopsida > Dipsacales > Caprifoliaceae > Lonicera > Lonicera japonica. The sequence continues at coordinate 61,193,930 of CM038464.1, forward strand.
TGATTCTGTTTTTTTTCAAGTGCAAAGGCAATGGGTTTAAAGGGTCTCTTACAAAATTAAAACCACTAAAAGGACACCTTATATTCTTATTGTAAAATAAGGACAATTAATATAATCGTGACAAGTGTCATACTAAAATTAAGCCAAAATGAGAAAAAAAAACCCTTTTTTTTTGGTTAATTACGAGTTGTGCCATCAACCTCCCACTCGCATTTAGTGCAAAATCGCTTTTGCACTGAAATATTTCACTGCAAAAACGATTTTGCACTAAATGCGCATGTAATCTTTAGAAACATTTCACTGCAAAATCGATTTTGCACTAAATGCGTGTACAATCTTTAGAAACATTTCACTGCAAAAACGATTTTGCACTAAATCCGCGTGCAATTTATCAAAAATATTTGACTGCAAAAACCCTTTTGCACTAAATCAGAGTGCAATTTAGCATAGATAATCAATGTCTTTCGCATTTAAATAAACAACTTGCAAATAATAGCAACATCTTGATATTGTTTATTCCACAAAAATAGAAAAACATCATCATTCATATATCAAAATCAAAATTACATTCTTTTAAAATCAAAACTAAAGGAATATGAAAAAATTCTCAAATACCATCATACCAAGAATTTTAAAATTCCAAAATTCACTAAATGTAATTATACTATGCCATAGTAAAATCTAAACAATTAATGCAGTGCACGTCTTCGTATTGTGATATCCAACGGTTACACCTTCCACACTTCTGTTTCTTCTTTGTACTTGAGTCAGCGCTCTCAATTCGATTCTTTTTAGGACGACCGAGTTGAGTTTTACAATCGGGAGATAAAATTTTCGATACATCAGAGACATCAGTAGGACGGTCAGAAGTTGGCACCGGGTAAATTGTATGAGCATAAGAGCTCTGAAAGTTACACGTAAAGAAACAAGGATCGCAATAGTCATAAACAACCTTCCTATTGGTCAAAATACACAAAACGGCGTGTGAACATGGGAAGCCATCAATCTGCCATGAATTACAACCACACTCCCATGCCAAAAGATCTACGCGATAAGACTTTTGCTCTATAACTTCAAAGATCGAATCAGATGATTTGACAACCCTCCATGTCGAACTCTCATTAACCTTCTCTTTCAAGCATTTTTCAACTTCTGGACACAAGAAAGTTTTCCAACTCGTTCGAAACTTAATGGCTCCTCACGGAAATCTTTGTCCAATACTTATAATAGCATTAGCCCAAGCACTACAATTACGTGGTTCGTATGCTTCAATTTCATCAACATGACTCATAGAACCTGAAGAACTACTAGCACACTGATCATCTGACGTTAAAAATTTAGAACCTTCTGTCCGCCTAACAAAAATATCTATATTTTCCACTATTTTTATCATTGCGAAATAAACCATTCATTGAATTTTATCATTCCCATCTAAAACAAACTCTTTGTCATCATAAGTAACAAATAGGTTTACACACAAGGGATTAATATCGGACCACCTCTCGCACACCAAACGTTTTAGTTCTTCAACACTCATACCAAGAAATAATCAAATTCTAAAAGAACAACCATTATAATAAACCACGTCTATAATGCCTCTATCAATATCCCTAAAATATGAGACATAAAAATTTAGAAGCAATACATTGCATAATAAACATGTATGTTCATTCATTCACAAATGAAATCACACATTTAAACTAACCAAAACCTACAACATAAGAATCAAATGCAGAAATAATGCACTTAAAAAAACTTAGATCAAAAACTGAAAAACTGCAAAATCAATTTTGCAGTTTTTTCTGCACAAAGGAAAAAAAAGGAAAAACAGAGCATATACATAGATAGATCACAAGGATGCTAAAACTAACTTTAAAAACATGAACAATCACTTATTATTGGATCAAATCTTTTAAACATAAGCTAAAACAACCAAAATGAAGTAATATTTTTATAACTTTTACACAAATAAAAGCAAAAAACGTGATAGCTCTATATAATCTAAATATATCATAAAAACTAAAAAACTGCAAAATCAGTTTTGCAGTTTTTCTGTAGTTATGAGGAAAAGAAAAACGAAAACAGAGCATTCAATTGCTATTTCATCAAATCCTCCATAATCTAAATATACATGAATTGATTGAACGCTATTTCATCAAATCCTCTAAATATAAGCTAGAACAAACCAAAACGAAGCAAAATCACAACTAAAAACATGAAAAGAAAAAAAGAAAAAAGCTATACCTAGATAGTGTTTCAACATCCATGGAGCTAAGAAATTTCTTCTCCTTTTCTTCGTTAATCCCGTCGATCTATGATGCTTTCCATCAATCTAAGATGATAGCATTCCTCTCTTGAATCGTACTATGCTTTTCCCTCTCTTCTCGCCTCTCCCAACGAATTGTATCGCCTATCCCTCCTCCTTGTTTCTGTGCATAGGATTATGAGTTGAAAGAGGGAAGGGTAGTTTAGTCATTTTAAAATTCTTAAATTACCTAATTTATAAAAGACAAAATACTTACAACTAATCTAAAAACCAAAATTGTCCTTACATTAAAACAATAATATGAAAGAATCCTTCATTCATTAAGCTAATGTATGATGTCCTTTTATTGTATAAAATTATGAAAGGAGGTCTCTGAACCCATTTTCCCAAACTAAATATAGTACGATTCTTTTTAGTTTTGTTTCACTATGCTTCCTAACTAGGGTTCACTGCATAATTAACTTTTCGCTATTTTTTCGGAATTGAAAAAAATAAAGAAAATTTTAATTTAACTAATTCATAAAATACTCTTTATAATTAAATATTGTTTAATCTTGATCAAACACGTCATTCTAAAATAAAGTTGATAAGAGGGGCCTATCCGAACAACCATTAAAAAATAGGCCATTTAAGAAAAAATAAAATAAAAAGTAACTTTTTCGGAAACCGCTATTGCGTGTGCTTTGATATCTAATTTAGTAGAAACCTAGGAAAAAAAAGCAGCACAAAATTTCAGTCTACATCCCTTCAATTTAAATTTAAATTTCCAGTTGCAAAAGAAAAAAAAAATTGCCCAACAGCATTCTTTGTTAAATTTTTATTTCAAATTAAACGATGTGCATGCAAAGAAAATAAGCCTGCATACGTATCGCATGTTCTTTAAAATTTCAGTATATGATTTAGTAGAAACCTGAGGACACAAAATTAGCTATCCAAGGCAAAAGAAGGTTGGATGAGAGTTCTAATATATTCACTCTCTAATAAAAATACATAAAAACATAGAAAGTGATAAAATAAGCTTCCCCCATCGCCAACGCATATGCTCATTCACAAGAATTTTAATATTCTTAGTGACATCATTTACCGAAAAATCATACCATGTACATTAATAAGTAACACATTTTAAGAATGTACAAATTACCGATGCATCTGATATGAACAACTGATAGATGAAACCGGTCAATATAGCATTACTCCATTCACCTTGCCAATTGCAATATAACCGTGGAGAATCGACTTTTTCAAGTATGCCAGAACTTTTCCACCTCGATTTATTTCTTACCTTCCATCTACTATTTACCATGCATTCCAAATTTTGAGAATATACAACTCGCTAATACACCTAGTACAAATATTACTTCCTTCAACACATTGTTCAGTTTTTAATATTCATCTGATCTCTATTGTTGTAATCCCTTCACGCATAAGTAGAACAAATTCAGAGTAGGATAGACAGACCGAGAGAAAGAAGTTTGTTGGAAATCGGGTTGGGTTGGCCCGACCCATAACCTGCGGGGCATCTACAAGGGTTAATTTAAATGGGGAAGTTAAAGGTGGTTAAACACCACCCTACATTTACATAAATATATATATATATATATATATGTTCTTAAGTACGAATCAGTTTTGTACCTAAATTAACCGGTTTGAAAATACAAACAAAACATATTCTTCTCTCTCTCAATCAATTCTCTCTAGATCACCATCTCGGCATCTCCATCTAGAACTTGAAGGGTTGCTAACTCATGTAGTTTGTTCGTAATGGTGAAGAAAAGGATCATGTGTAATGGCTTATAATCTGACAAATAGTCAAAGATCTAGGATTAGCGTTGAAGGTAAGTCCACATTCTTCCGTCAAAGTTGATGAGATAAATATCGTATTTACAATTTAACATACATACATTAAGGAACAGAAGACACAAACAACTCACAATGGGGAAGCAACTAATTTCTCAAAATCAAGACGGACACTAGTGATGTTTTGACTGATCTGATCCTTTTTCAATTCAAGCAAAGTCATCTCTTGATCCATCAACTCCTTCTTCAACGTACTCTCTCCGTGTTTTAGTTTATGCTCCCTAATCTTCGCCTCAATCCTAGATATCTCATCTTCAAGTTCTTTCTTCTCAACATGAAGCGCAGCAATTTCACTAACCACTTGCTTCGACTCGCCTTGGAGCTCACTTTCCCTCGCTTTCTTTGCATGCAACTCATTTAAACAAGCACGAAATGGCTCTACATTGAATCCATGGTATTCTAACTCCGCTAACGTTTCCAAATATCTATCGATGATGCTTGTCGGATCCGAGATTTGCAACTTTGCTATCCTCTCCACTGTACTAGCAAAAGTTACCATACACCCTATTGCTAATCCTTCGCGAAACTGCTCTTCGCATTTACTCAGAGAAGAAAAATGCGGCTTTTGTGGAGCCTTTTTGAACACTTGCATAGATTCAATTGTTGTCCAAAGTGGAGAAGACTTATCAAAAGGCCAGCAGCTTTGAGAGTCCACAAACTCACCACCTCTTGCACCGATTTCATTTGCATATTGTTGATCAGCACCACCTTGGTTGATGATGGTATGACTTAAACTAGGTGAAACTCCTGGACAGAACAATAATAACAAATATTACTCCTCCCCGCTTTCTTAAAAAAAAAAAAAAAGAAGAACAGAAAATCACTAAACAGATTGAAGTGTGGTAATTGGCCGCCTTTTACACCCTTCAAGTTTGTCTGCTTTCTCACTTCGGTCCTTGAAGTTTCCTTTGTCTCATTTTAGTACTCACTTTCATCCAAAATTGAATTCCTGTCACTTTGTTGGACAGGATATCCATGTGGCACATGGATATTTTCATCCAAAAATTTGACGGTGGCATCCAATTTTGGATGCAAGTGAGATGTGGCTCAAACTTTGAGGACCGTAATGAGATGAATGGAACCTTAAGGACTGAAGTTAAAAAACAGGCAAACTTTAAGGGTATAAAAGGCCAAGTACCCTAAAAGTGTGTTTGAAAACTCAAACTAGGCTTACTTAAGTCATTCAAAATTGTTTCAGAGCTTATTCCTTCTTCTGCCGACAATGTTGGTAAAACACGAAGCATGTCACTTGGCATTTGGTCATTGATTTTAGCAACATCTCTTGTCTTGGAATGAGATGCTTCATCCCCAGTGGATGCGTCACTAGAATCTGCAATGTGCCAAAAAGGTATGAATTACAGCAACCGTGGAAGGAATTCATTAAAACCAATAGATCCATTTGACGGAAAGCAAATTTAGATATACAAGTTTTTAGTGCACACACGATGCTTGTGCCCCTCCCATTTGGGAAATCAAAATCTAATATGAGAAACAGAAAGCAATAAAAAGTGGCTCAATGATAATAAATCCTTCAGCCTTTGCCAGTTCAAGTCTCATTATTTACTTATATCGATATATACTTTTGGGAAAAAAGGGAAGACGACAAGGCTAAAATGGTAAAGGAAAATATGACACTGCTTTTGTATTCCAAATAGCCAAAATAGTACAAGTAAATGGTCTATGAGAGATGACCTTTGTGTTCATATTGCACTTTCTAAGGTACAGTCGATATTGTCGTACATATTTGACAGAGGAGAACAACATATTGTGGTAACTACATAAAGTTCCCAAAAAAATAAGGGCCATGACACACTATATGAACTACCCGAATAGAGATTCATTGGATGGAATCTTGTCAATATCATAATCAACAGCGTGTCAAAAAAAATTATCAAAAAAGGTTGAATTACCATGAAACAAGTGTTCACATAATAATATACAACCGGATCAATCGAGATTAGTTATGAAGGGAAAATAACGTTATGAAGGCAAAATAACACAGGCTTCCAAACCCACAATTGTCGTTCACATAAGCATACCACTAATATTCATATAGCTTAAGCCCAATGTGCTCTATGCCTCTATCAATGCTGGGGAAAGTTTACACCGAGTATGAGGCTGTGGACTTGCATTATTCTTTGGGTGATTTAGACTTTGGGTGCCATTTGTCTTGCTATTTAGACTTTAGGTGCCAAAGTTTATGGAAATAAGGGTTTGATTGCCATTTTGGATGGATTCAGTTAGTCCACCCAGTCAACCATTATCTCCTTTAACATTTTACGAGAGAGGGTCCAGAAAAGAAGAAAACCAATCCCCAAATCAATGCAACACTAACCCTAATTTCAAGAATTTTCTAGCGATTGAATGAGCGATTCTTGAAGAATTTCTAGTTGGAACTCAATTCGGGTATGTTTAGGGTTTACTTCTTGTTCTATACTCGTATTAAGTAGTTAATTTGTTACTTATCATTAGCTAGGGTTTACCCCTTTGTGATATAACTAGTTTTCGTGTACGCGCATTGCACGTGATTTTAGTGCTTAACAAAGGTGATTAATTAAATCCATTAATGAATACATACATACTAAGAAATGAAGAATTAGTATGAAATAAAAATAATCACAAATAAGCAAAAACATAGTATTAAGTGTAAAATTTAATTAATAATTATAAGAAAATCATAAAATCAGTCAACTGTATAAAAATGTTATAAATATATGATAAAAATTGATCAGATATATAAGAGAGTAATATATTTTTAATAAATTTTTAGAATTGGTAAACACCTAATTCAACACAAACTCTAACTTGTATAATTATTTTAAACAAATAAAATAGAGTTTAAATTTATTTAAAATACTAATACTGATAAAAAAATATATGGAGTTATACACTATTTGAAATACTAATACTAATATAATTCTAACTTGTTTAATTAGTTTAACCAAATAAAGTAGAGTTTAAATTTATTTGGAATACTAACACTATAATATAAAAATATATGAAGTAATATTATTATTTTTAATGTAAATCTTAAAATCTTGTGTTTAAAATCAAGGGCATATTTGTCTCTACAAAAACGAGGAAAAACACTTAATTTATTCGTACTTTTATATATAGTATAGATATAGATAAATAGTGAATGTGTTGTTATACATGGCTATTAAGCAAGCAAATTATACGGTTTTTGTAGTTCTCTATATACTTGCATGTATTTTATATGTGACTTGTACATATTTTATATGTTGGACTGTATGCACGATTGTGTTTTTTTTTTGTTGTTGTTTTTGAAGATAGCATGTCATTACGAGGGTTAGGTCCTTCCTTTGTCATTATGGTGGTAGATGGGCAGTAAAAGATATAAAGGTGATGAATTTTGTTACATGGATCTTGTTAAGGATTTAGAAGAAAAATCTAGCGTACAAGGGGGTAAAATACAGTGGTTTGTATTTCTGTCATAGAGAGTGATCGCCACTTAATGGACATGTGCGACCACATCAAACCCTTAAACAAACATTTCCACCTCTACTTGATAGAATCCAATGCCCTAACAAAGTTATTGCTTGTGCTTCTGCCAATAAAGTTGTAAACACTCCAAAGAAAAAAACACACTACCCTAGAACCAAGAAGATCACCTAGATTCAGAACACCTACAAAGAAGAAAGACTTTCCAAAGAAACCTGTGGTGACACCTTCTAGGAGATCTTTTAGACTCCAAAATCAATTTAGGTTCAACTTTAGCCCCATTGCAGATAATCCATGGTGGTGTCTAAAGAAAAGGTTGAAGGGGCTGGAGGGCCTATACATTCAGTTGTTCAATCCAATGCTCCAAGTGAGTTCCTAGGTCTGAATTTGAGAGTGAGGAAGACTGGGCCTTTAACAACTTACTACAGAGTACATTTCATGGAGATTTAAATTCTTTTGAGGCTTCTTTGCAACAAGAGCAAACAAGTGAAGGAGATGCACATAATTTTTTTGATCAGACAAGGTTACCTCTCTCCAAGTATTAGAATTTCTTTTTTTTTTGGTCAGAAACAAAACACTCTTATTAGAAACTAATCAAAGTGATATAATATAGATTACATCCTTAGTGAACCAGCAGTCCGCCAAAGCCTTTCAGGATATAACGAAAAACTACAAAATAGAAAAATTATATAAAAAAAAAATGTTAACCATGATATTCATTATAGTTTCTTCTCCCAAAAGCTTAAGCTATTAGAAGGAACCGTAATGAGTATCATGGTTACCACCCCCCCTCACGTGCGACCCCATACTCGCACGTGGAGAACAGACAAATTTCGAATTTCAAATTAACAAATGGGAAATGGAGGTGCCAAGGCTTGAACCTTGAACCTCCTAGAAGACCAACTTATGATACCATGTAACTGCTGTAGGTGAGGAGAATCATTCGTTATTTTATTATTGAAAGGATACAACATTTATATATACAATTAATATCCTAAATAAGGAAGCTCCTCTATGAATTATAATCCCTATAATCAAGCTTTCCATACAAACTATACTAATTATTTACAGCCTATAACACTCCCCCCTCAAGCTGGAGCATAGATATTAATCATGCCCAGCTTGTTACAAAGATAATCAATCGGAACCCCATTTCAGGCCTTCGTGAAAAGATCCCCCAATTGTTCTCCAGTTTTCACATATCCTGTGGAAACCAAACATTGCTGTATTTTCTCATGGACGAAATGACAATCAATTTCAATATGTTTAGTGCGTTCATGGAACAAGGGATTAAAGGCAATACAAAGAGCAACTTGGTTATCACACCACAATTTTGTTGGTATTGAAGTTTTAAGGCCAATTTCAGTCAAGAGTTGATATATCCACATTATTTCACACACGGATTGTGTCATTCCCCTATATTTTGATTATGCACTGGATCGAGATACAACATTTTGCTTCTTACTTTTCCACGAGACCAAATTTCCTTCGACGAAGACGCAATAGCCTAATATGGATCTTCTATCCACTTTTGAACCTGCCCAATCTGTATCGGAGAAACACTCAATACGATTATGTCCATGGTTTGCATATAGAATGCCACGATCAGGTGCTCCTTTCAAGTAACATAAAATTTGTTCTAAAGCTACCCAGTGATGAATTGTTGGGGATGACATAAACTAACTCACAACACTAACAGAAAATGCAATATCTGGACAAGTCACTGTAAGATAATTCAGTTTCCCAACCCATCTTTTATACTTCTCAATATACTTAAGTAATTCACCATTTTTCGTAAATTGCACATTCGGAATCACTGGAGTACTACATGGCTATGCTCCCAACTTTCCCGTCTCAGTCAATAAGTCCAGTACGTATTTCCTCTGAGAAAGAAAAACACCTTTCTTACTCGTAATTTTGACACCCAAGAAATACTTTAGCATCCCCAAGTCTTTTGTGTGAAACTGAGTGTGAAGAAAGGATTTAAGGGAAGAGATTCCCGTAGTATCACTCCCAGTAATGATAATATCATCTACATATACAACCAATAGGATGATGCCAGCTACAAATTGCTTGTAGAAAACAAAGTGGACAGATTTACTTTTCACCATACCAAATTGTTCAATAGCCTAACAAAACTTTCCAAACTAAGCACGAGGATTCTGTTTCAAACCATATAAAGATTTTCGAAGGTGACAGACTTTCCCATACTCCCCCTGAGCAACAAACCCTGGAGGTTGCTCCATATAAACCTCTTCCTAAAGATCTTTATGTAGAAAGGCATTTTTGATATCTAGCTGATACAAGGGCCAATTATAAGTAGCATCCAAAGAGATAAACAACTGAACCGATGTCAGCTTAGAATGGGAGAGATGGTTATTAACACCCAACAACAATCAAATGATCAAGCCATAATTAGGACTACTGTTGGATGGCTGCATTCCAATTCCCACATAAATCTGAGACTGATAAGGATCCAAAAAGGTTTGAAGAAATGGCCCAAAATGATGCCAACAGTTTGATTTTAAACCATACTTCACTGGCTTCGGAGGATTTATCTTCAAATATTATCGTGTTTCTGTCTTGCCAAGTTCCCCATGCTAATGCCAAATAGCAACATCTCCATAATAGTTTTGATTTCTTTTTATTCCCTCTAAACTGCTAATCCAAGCCTAATAAATCATGCCATGAGCTAGGCATAGCTCCAATCGCTTCGAATTCCTCCCCCACCTTATTCCACATATAATTGGTGAAACTGCAGTGTACTAACATATGTAGTACATAATAGGCCTTGGGAGAACTTAAATTGTGACAATTTGGCTCTAGAAGATAGTTACCATAGCGCTGGTGAACTTAGGAAGGTGAAGAAGGAGGAGAGGCTGAGTTTGAATATACAGACATCTGGATCTCATTATGAAGAAGAGTAAGAGGTTGAAAATTTGAAAGAACCAGAAGTTAGCACTATTGAACTAGACCAGTTTGTTGAAAACACGTAAAACTTGTATAAAGAAGAGGAAAATAAGTAAGTTTGATGATAAGGCCTAAGGTTGATGAGGAAGAGGAGTTACATTAAGATGCAATGGCCAACCATGGCCAAATGCAGAAGCTTTATGAGAAATTATTCTATTAAGAAAAAGTCTGAGTACAAGCAAGTTCAAAACAATAATATAAACACTAATCTTAAGTGTAAAGACCCCAGTGTTCTAAAAATCGGTCCTAGGCGAGGCCTTGGCAGAAATCGTTGCCTCCCCGCCCGGCCTAGGCCTAATCCTTTGTGTTTAGGCGCCGGGGTGATTAGGCGCCGATTAGGAGGGCTAGGCGCCAATTAGGCGGGATTTTTCCCTCTTTTTTTTCCTTTAAAACAATGTAGTTTCATGTAAAAAAAAAACACGTTTATTAGCTAGCCCTCTTTCAATCGACCAAATTCCGTTCTCCACATCCTCCTCCTCTCAGTCTCCGATCTCCATCTCCTCCTCTCCTCTCTCGTCCCCTCTGGCTGTATTTTGGGATGTTCACTTGGGTTTGATTGTTTGATCATGTTTATTTTGTTTTTGGAATGCATGTTTTATTGGAATATTAATGTTAATTTCAAAGGTATATTATGTTTTGTTAGTATTATGTTATTTAAAATAATATTTTTAATAAAAAATCATTTGACCGATTAATCCCCGACACTCTTGGAGGCCACGTGTCAGGCCTGACACTTGTACGACACTTGGATTTAATTATAGTCTCTAATACTTAATTGATTTAGATGGCTACTACTCCTAGTGTTTCTTCACTGCAACATCAACTGAGGATGAGGCAAATGAACCACTTTTTATATCCCCTTTTATTTTCTATCATTCTATGGAACAATTTAGTCTATGTATGCTTTTTGATACTTTAATTACGGAACAATTTAGTGATCATGTTTCGAGTATTTGGGTTATTAATGCAATCGAGTTTCATTTTATTGAATTCTTAAATATTTATAATATTTATTGCATATATATATAATTAATTAAGAACGTGCACCCCTCCCCCCCCCCCCCCCCCCCAATGCATCGTGTCCTACATCTTGGAAAAATTGCGTGTTACGTGTCGAGTCTATGCTTCATAGGCCATACCTCATCAAACACGAAGACCCCCTCACATTCATCTCAAATAGGCAGAAAGGGATGGTTCCAGCGTTGAATGTATCCTAATAGTAACCACAGACTTTGCTTTAGGCGTATATACAAGAACTTTAAAAGGGATGGATTTAAAGGGCCTCACCCAGAGCATTTGAGTTAGGGTGCTGCAAAGGCTCACAAGATAGAAGAGTAGGAGAAACGGATGCAACAATTTGAGAAGGATGACGAAGATGCAAAGAATTGGTTAATTGCAGAAAGGTTAGTGTCCTAAGCAAGGTCACACTTTGATACCATATCAAAGTGTGAACTCAACAATTTTTCAGAATCCTTTAACAAGATGATACCGAGTTTGGAGCATATGCCATTGATAAAACTCGGGCAATTCTAAAACTTGGTCATGTCACTACTCCACAAGAAGAAGAAAAGTTTAGTGGGGTGGATCCTAATGCTTTGGAGCCAAGGGTTGCTCTTACAATTGAGAAGTTGAAGCACTACAACAAAGTCAACACTCAAGGAAGCACAAATCATCTTTATGTGGCCATCAACAAATACAGTACTACTTGGACAGTGGATTTAAATGCAAAAACATGTACCTTTTGCTTTAGGCATATGTACTATAACTTTAAATGGGATGGTTTTAAAGGGCCTTACTCTAAGCATTTGAGTTCGGGTGCTGCAAAGGCTTACAAGAGAAGAGTAGAAGTGGAATTATGTAAATATTGAATATAAGTAAAGTTAGTTAGGTCATTCACCACTTAAAATAAAAACCTACTCTTTTCTTAACCCTTCTCTTTCTCACAGCCATAGCCACAACCGCCTCTCTTATCATCTCCTTCCATCTCTCTTCAACTTCATCTTTCACTTCTCTCACATACCTTCATCATCTCCTTCGTTCTGCACTTCACAAGGTTCTCTCTCTTTGCAGAATGCCTCACAAGCCTTGAAGCGTGCACCTTGAACGCGCCTTGAATTGGTGAGGCGTAAGCCTAAAAGATTCCAAAAAAAATAGTGCCTTTGAGCGTTTTTCTAGTGCCTCAAGTGCCTTTCGAAACACTAGCAACAATTAGAGAAGGATGATGAAAATGCAAAGAACTGGTTAATAGCAGAAAGGGTAGTGTCCTGGGCAAGGTCACACTGATACCACATCAAAGCGTGAACACAACAATTTTTCAGAATCATTTGACAAGATGATATTGAGTTTGGGGGTTATGCCATTAATAAAACTTGTTGAGCAACTCCAAATCTTAGTCATGTCACTACTCTACAAGAAGAAAAACAGTTTAGTGAGGGTGGATCCTGATGCTTTGGAGCCAAGGGTTGCTCTTACAATTGAGAAGTTGAGGTAGCACTATAATAAAGTCAGCACACAAGGAAGCACAGATCATCTTCATGTGGCCATCAACAAATATGGTACTACTTGGACAGTGGATTTGAATGCAAAAACATGTACCTATTGTGAGTGGCAAATCAGTGGAATAACATGTATTCATGTGATAGCTGTCATTACACCACGGAGAGAATCATGAACCAATTAAGTATTGAACTATATTTAATGTTATTGCTTTCATTTTATTGTATAATCTACTATCTAATTCATTGCTTGTAATGTGCAGGTATTGCAGTCCTTACTTATATGTAGGGCATACATGTCTACATATGAAAGTTATGTCCATCCTATTCAACATGCTTCATATTGCATATAAAGGTGTATATTTGCTAAATACATAACACTTAGGGAAGTTTACTAAAATAATTCGATTTTACGCAGCCACAGGTAGTGAAGCCTCCTGCGTTAACAAGACCTCTTGGTAGGGATGAGGTGACAGAGCTAAAAACAAAAGAGAGATTCAACACGTGGTGAGATAGGACATAAAAAAATTTGTAAAGGTGCACCTGCATATGTAAATGGAAGGATAAGTAACTATTTAACAAGCATCTATACTAATTTTCTTAATTCATTAACGTCCATATTTTTAACTATTTAACGTGAACAGAGTAAGGCCTAGGTTAGACATGGAAGGACATAGCGCTTATGATTAAGGCACAGTGAACCCACCATTGATTATACCATCTACACTAGTTCAAAGTACATCACTTGGGCTCAAGTAGGTAAGAGAGGAGGGGGTACTGGATAGGGTAAAAGGAGTGGAAAGAGAAGAAGGACCTTCATCCCACCTACATCAAGCGCTTCACCACAACAAGTATTATCTATCTTGTTAAGTACAATCTTTTCTTAAGTAATCTTTTGTGGCTTTGTTAAGTTGAAAGAGGTTAAGTATCGGCAATGACTTTTGATGCTTTTGTTAAGTTGAAAGACCACATGACTTGTTAAGTATTGACAATCATTTCGTGGTTTTTGGTAGCATGCAATAGTACTAACTAAATTAATGAAATGCATTGAAGTTCTAAGAAATTGTTACATTCTTAGTTGAAAAAAAGTATTACATTCTAGTTTGACCTTAAGATTTCACCTCCTATGGTTTGGTACAGCATCTAACAACCACTAGAAATTTCCATATTATATACATTTTAAAAACATTTTTCCATAGCTATGAGGTTTATGAGAAGTCCACAATTTTCTGGCTCCTATGCATCGGTTTGGACATGTTGTCTCCTTCCAGGGACAATTGCTCATCCAGTGATCATATAGGCCACATATAAAGCAAACACTGTTGCTAGATTGAGTTAAAGAGGATGATGATTATCCAATTTCTTCTTCTAACTATTTGAATCCAACACAATTGTCATATTGGCATTTCAAATACTTCCCATAGCTCTACTTGTCCTTCAAAGTTAGTAATTTCTTCAATCCATTACATGCAGTGTTCTAAAAATCGGTTTTTATCGGCAATAAATCGGGGATTTATCAGGAATCGGCAGTGTGCCGATCGGATTTGGCTTGATTGGTTCAATTTATCGGACGAGGATAAATCGGCAATTTATCAGCAATTTATCGCCGATAAATAGCGATAAATAGGATAGGCGATAAATTGAATGGTCTGTTTTTTAACGTTGCCAAATCAAACGACAACGTTTTTCAAACCCAAACCCTATTCGTTCTCCTCACTCGACGACTCCCACACATCGCCGTTCCTCTCTCTATCTCTCACTCTCACTCTCGCCGTTCCTCTCTCTCTCTCACACCCGACATCGAGCTCCTCTTTCTATCTCTCACTCGTCCTCAACCTCACTTACCTCTCTCTATCTCTCACTCGCCGTTCCTCTCCCACTCGACACCTGCTCAGTCGACTGCCGCACCCTCTCCCACTCGACACTTGCTGCTCTGCCTTGCCTGCTCTGTTTGGACGAGTGAAGGACAAGTAAGGTACTATGGGTTTGAGAAGACGAGAGAGAGAGAGAGAGAACTTAAAAAAAATCGTTTAGAGAGGAGTTTGAAGAAGAGAGTGCAAGCTAAGGTGGCTGTGTAGTTGCCCTAATTTGATTTTGTCTCTTTAAGATCGGAAAATAGTTGCTGGGCCCTTAGAAGTTGACAAGCCCAAATTTCTCTTGGGTTGGGTTTTTTTATGTATTATACTAGTGGTTTGAACTTTGAACATGTTTTTTAATTATAATATGTTATATATTTGACAAACTCAAAACACTTCAACTTTATTTTATTTAGCATTTTACTTTATTAATGTACATTTTACTATTATTTTGTTTTATTTAACATATTGTCATATAATATATTATTTAAAATATTATTTATATGGTGAACAGTGCATATCCGATTTTTTCCGATTTATCCCCAATAAATCCCCGATAAAATGAAAAATCCCCACTCCCCACCTTGCCGATCGATTTCCGATTCACGATTTTTAGAACATTGATTACATGTAATAAAGCCTTGTGGGCCAGTTGAGAGGCCTGTCTTAGATAGTTGTATTGGGTTTAGAGGTAGCAAGCTTATAAAGGAAAAGTGGAAGGCCCGTAAACCTCTAAAAGTTTACAAAAAAAGAAAAGTCAATAAGTTAAAGGTAGTAATTGGAGAAGCGGACACGACAGAAGCTGAGACGGACGATGTTATTATTTCTCCCTTTGCTCGATTGGGGGAAAGACTGAAGGTACAGGATGGTAGAATGGTGGGAGGTGTTGACGAGTCGGATAAAGAGGAAATAAATTCGATCAATGATCGTGGGGAAGTAATATATGATGATATATCAGTGACGGACACAAGACTGTCAGATACAGATTTTATCCTTTCTGATGATGATGAAGAGGAGATGAGGGGTAAGGAAAATGGGACATCCGTAATTGATTTTGATGAGAACGGGGGATGGTCAGAATCTCTATTTTGTGGGCGTGATTTGGTTCTTTCGAAGGCTGTAGATAATGAGTTATGTTCATTGATGGGGTCAAGAATCGAGCTTGATTTAGGAGGCCATAAATTAATTTTTTTTATTATGGCTCATATTGCTGTGATGACGATTCTATCTTTTGACGGTAAGGATTCATCTTTTCCAATTGATGGTGGTGGGCTCAAGATTGATGCAATTAGTTCGTCTGTTGATCAAGATTGGAATAAGAAGTCTGTAACTATTGATTATATTATTCCATATTATGTACCTAATGTGGAATTTGAAACAATGGCGATGGGAATAAGTTCATTACCATTACTTGATTACGAGCATTGTGATTCATCTATAGGTGTCAATCAGAGTGACGCCTATTCAGAAAATAGGGGTACTCCAGCCAACAGATTGGATTGGATTTAGTGGTGCCGAGTCAGGAGGATAAGTGGATAGGTTTGAGTAGCGAAGATAAGAAAAGATCCAGGGAGTTATTAACAAAGGTGGGGATACTTATGGTCCCTATTCAGAGCCATAATATAAAGGAAGAAACAGAGGGAGTGGGAGGAAAAAAGATATTAGAGAGTTGAAAAATCTGAGGTGCTCTATTAATTATGAGAAGCATGGTGTAGAGGACTTTATGAAGAGGGTCAACATCGAGTTTCAATGAAGATCTTATAATGGAATGTTAGGGGGTTTGGGGAGTAAGAAAAAAGGAGGTGTATTAAGGAGATTGTGTGCAAAGTGAATCCGAATGTAATCATTTTACAGGAAACAAAAAAGGAATTGATTAAATGGGCAATTGTTGGGTCGGTATGGGGAATGAGATTTAAAGATTGGGCCTTTGTTCCATCAGAAGGGAGATCAGGTGGCATTTTGATTATTTGGGATGTAAGAGTTCTTTCAGTGGAGGATTGCGTGACAGGGGCTTTTACGCTCTCATTAAATTTAAAATTGAGAAATGAAGAATCTCGGTGGTTAACGGGGGTTTATGGTCCCTGTAGATACGGAGAAATGAAGGATTTTTGGGAAGAACTTTCAAGTCTACGGATTATGTGGGGATAAATGGTGTATTGGTGGAGATTTCAACGTTACTCGTTATCCATTGGAAAAGAAAGTTGAAGAAAATGGCAGAATAACGAAAAGTATGACGAAGTTTGATGAGTTTATTAGGCGGGGTTATGTGATCCGGAAACCAATGTCAATTTCACATGGTCAAATGGCAATGCTCAATCTCGGCTCGATCAATTTCTATTTTCAAATTATTGGGAGCCTTTTTCCTTGGCTAGGCAGGAGGTTCTCGTTAGAGTTGTGTCGGATCATTTCCCTTTGGTACTCGATACAAACCCTATTAAATGGGGTCCGACTCCTTTTTGTTTCGAAAACATGTGACTGCAACATAAGGAATTTTTGGGTAACTTTAAAAAGTGGTGGGATGAGTGTAGAGTGGAAGGATGGGAAGGCTATAAATTCATGAAGAAGTTAGACCATGTTAAGCATAAAGGTTGGAATAAAGATGTTTTTGGAGAAGTGCGGATTCGTAAGGGGCTGGTTTTAAGACAAATACAAGAGATCGAGGAGTTGAGTGTGAGAGAACCTTTATCAGAGGAGTTGACCGTGGAAAGGGGCAATTTAAGGGTGGAACTTGATGAGGTGTTAGTGAAGGAAGAAATTTCTTGGCATCAAAAGGCTAAAGTGAAAGGAGCTATTGAATGGGATGCGAATTCTGAGCTATTCCATCGAATCGCAAATCAAAAAAAGGTGAACAAGCTTATTTGTAAATTGGAGAAAAATGATGGTTCTCTTGTAGAAGAGGAAAGTGAAATTGAGAGAGAGAATTAATTTTTTCAAGTCATTATATTCAAAGGAGGGTTCGCGCATGGGGTTTGAAGGCTTAGATTGGTATCCTATCAGAGGAAAGCAGTAGATGGTTAGAAAGACCTTTTGAAGAAAGTGAAATCAAGAGAGCAATTGATGAATGTGAGGGAGACAAGGCGCCAGGTCCGGACGGTTATTCTATGGAGATGTTTAAAAAGGAATGGGAAGTGATTAAGGGAGAAGTGATTAAGGGAGAAGTTATGGGAGTTTTAAAGGAGTTCTTTGAGAATGGTATGGTGAATGCATGTACGAATTCTACTTATATTTGCCTTATTCCTAAAAAGGTGGCTTCTCTTAAACTCAAGGATTTTAGACCTATAAGTCTTGTTACTAGCCGCTATAAGATTTTGGCTAAAGTCTTGTCCTTAAGGTTGAGGGAAGTCTTGAATGAAACGGTTGGGAAATCACAAGAAGCTTTTGTGAAAGTGAGACATATTCTTGACTTAGTCTTGGTTGCTAATGACGGGGTGGAGGAATATCGAGAGAAGAAAAAGGAAGGTGTAGTTCTCAAAATCGACTTTGAAAAAGCTTACGATCATGTGGAATGGAGTTTTGTAGACCATGTATTTGAAAAGAAAGGGATTGGTTTTAAATGGAGGAGATGGATCAATGGATGTTTAGCCTCGGTCAACTTTTCGATAGTACTTAACAGGAGACCCAGAGAAATCTTTAAAGCGTCCCAAGGGCTCAAGCAAGGGGACCCATTATCCCCATTTCTTTTTATTTTAGTAGTGGACGTGCTCCATCGGTTAATTGAAAAAGCCAAAGAGAAAAAGCTAGTTGAGGGTTTTTGCATCAGTCGATAAGAGGTTAGTTTGTCTCACTTACAATTCGCCGATGATACTATTTTCTTTCTTTCAAAGGATGAGGAGAAATTGGCTAATCTTATGGGAATTCTGGATATTTTTGGGTATGATTCGGGTTTGAACAATAATCTAGATAAAAGTGAGATTGTTGGTATTAATGTGAGTGAAAATGAGGTGTATCATCTGGGAAGAAGGATTGGCTGCGTGGTTGGTGAGTGGCCGTTATCGTATCTAGGGCTGCCATTGGGTGATGATAATCCAAGAAGAGTAGGTTTTTGGAGTCCCGTGGTTGAAAAGGTGGGGAAAAGGTTAGACGGATGGTTTAAGGGTTGCTTATCTAGAGGTGGTAGATTAACGCTGATACAATCGGTTCTTGAAAGCATTCCCATATATTATCTTTCTCTTTTCAAGATCCTTGTGGCGGTTGCTAAAGTGCTTGAGAGATTGATGAGAAACTTTCTTTAGGAAGGCTATGATAAAGGGAAGGGGGGATCATTTGATGAATTGGGAGCAGGTGTGCTTGAGTAAAAAACATGGAGGGTTGGGTATTGGTAACATTTTAAAGAGGAATGAAGCTCTTCTTGGCAAATGGATTTGGAGGTTCCCTATAGAACAAGATTCATTTTGGTGCGCGATTATTAGAAGCAAATACGGGATCCAAGAGAACGGTTGGAATTCTAATGTAGTGGTAAAAAGTTCGCATCGAAACCCTTGGAAAGCTATATCTGCGAATATTGGTAACTTTGTTAAATATACTCGCCTCAAGGTGGAGAATGGAGAAAGAATCAAGTTATGGACAGATTTGTGGGTGGGGGAGGAGTCTCTAGCTTCTTTATTTCCACGCCTTTACAGGTTGTCTAATAAGCCTGACGCTTCTATTGCTTCATGCTTGTCTGGAGGAGGGAGATCTGCAGCTAGTTGGAATATTACCTTTCGTAGGAACTTCGATGATAGGAAGACTAATGATTTTTTGAGGCTTTTAAATATGGTGGAGAAAGGGTTTTCAGGTAGTTTTGAATCGGATTGCAAAGTTTGGGTGGGGGAGAAGTCTGGGTTATTCTCTTCAAAGTCATATTTTGAGATTCTGACTTCTTTTTCTAATGGCAGTTCCTGTGCATTTTATAATTCGATTTGGAAGGTGGGTATTCCTCCTAGGTGAAAGTTCTCGCTTGGTTGGATGCGTGGAGGTAAGTCAATACGTATGATGTGCTCCAAATTAAGAGACCCTATAAGGCTTTATCTCCATCATGGTGTGTGATGTGTAAGTCCAATGGCGAGTCGATTGATCATTTACTGGTTCACTGTCCTTTTGCTCACTCTATTTGGAATAATATTCGAAGGGAGTTGGGTATCATTTCAGTATTCCCTAAGTCGTGGTCTGAAGTTTTAATAATTGGATGGAGTTTTAGAGGTAATAAGAAGTTTAAGGTTTTATGGAGGTCATGCTGTATGGCTGTTTTATGGTGTGTTTGGGGTGAAAGAAACAGAAGAATTTTTGAAGGCAAAGCAGAGCATGTTGAGGAAATCTGGCAGAGGGTTAAATCGTCCGCTTCTTTATGGGCCTTTACGTCAAGGTTGTTCAGTTCACTATCACTTGACGATCTTAGACGGGATTTGTGTGCAGCTGTGGGTTGAAGAATTTTGAACGTAATTTTACTCCGGTGCTTTGTGGGGTGATATTTAGTTGCTCGTCTTTTTTCTGTTTATTTTTTAGCTCAATGTTCAGTTAATGCTTGGTTACTGTGTGATTTCCTTTTCTTTCTTTGGGACTTTTGGTAGACTACTTGTAAACCATTAGTCCCCTTTTGCTTGTATTGATTCTTCATTTTCAATATAAGTTTCATTTCTAATCAAAAAATAAATAACTTGACAGTTAGTGCCATTTGCATTCACTTGCAATATGACCTTCATGCTCATAAATTTGGCATTAACCTATCAGAAACATATTTGTGATAACAAAATTGACGAATGCAACTTAAATTCTTAATAGATTGCAAGTGTTCTTACCTCTTCAGTAGCACTATCAACTTAAGTTATAGAATCTGATTCCTTTCCACCTCACATGGATGTTTGATTTATTGCAAGTGTTCTTACCTCTTCAGTTGCACTATCAACTTCAGCTGTAAAATTTGATTTATTTCCACCTCCCATGGATGTTTGATTTATTGATGCGAATTTATGTGTTTGTTGTGGAGTTGTGTTGGTTGTGAATTTATATAGGTTGAACTCCAACAGCTTTTTCAATTTAATGGATGTTGGTGGATTGTAAGTAAAAGGGGCAAAATAGTCAATTTGTGTAAAATATTAAAGGAGAAAATAGTTGACCAAGTGGACTACCAGATTCCACCCAAAATGGCACCCAAATCCTCATTTCCATAAACTTTGGAACCTCAAGTCTAAATAGCAAAAACAAATGCCACCCAAAGTCTAAATCACCCACCCTTATTCTTTCATTTAACTCCGACAAATTGGTGAAATCGCCAATTCACGAGTAACAACATTTAGCCACCGATTGTGATAGAGTTGCTCAACTCTTTTTGGTTAAACTGTTGCATCAAGAGTAATGCGTATGTACTCAAATACATCGAGGATGTTGTTGGTATGTACTTAAAATTACCAAGTTACCCCCTTGCACTAAATTTTAAAAAAAAATGGCTAAATGGGAGATTTGAACTCAAGACCTCAAGCATAAGAGCAAATTTCGTCACCACTAAACCAATTTCATTATGTCTTTAATGTGAGGAATTACTAGGTATCCTATTCCACACACATAGATTATGCCCCAAGGCTAGTAACTTATTAACGTTCACAAAATAGTGTTTGAAATAACTCGCGCTTGGGGCAAGCAACAATCCACTACAGATTGTTCAGGAAGCAAATACATCACAAAGAAATTGAAATATGAACAAGAAAAGCAAATTAGGATGAGCACATCTTGAGTGCTAATAATTCTAACTTAATATAAAATATTATTAAACTCGCAAAAAATAAGATTTCCTCCAATGGAGTAAAACACCATTTGGACACTAAACCAATCGTAACTAGATTTAGGAATTATTAATTCCTAATCAGCTAGATTCTTTATTTAGACTACTAATCCAAAACCTGTTACGATCACTATTGTATAACCTAATAAGAAACTTCAATTGAACTAGGACAAACAAATACTAAGCCTTATAGAATTCCTAAACCTATTAGAACTTCTATAACTAGAATAAGGAAAATAATAAATAAACTATGAAAGTTATCAAATTCTGATTTGCATCATTATTAGTAGTTTCATGTTATTACATACCTTTTACTGGAGCCTTCGTGCTTTTCACCGAATTGACTGGTTGCTGTCTTCCCCTCTTTCTATGTGGATAGCTCTGTCCTGTTGGACTTGTAAGAGGAGGTCTTCCCCTTTTTCTGCGCAGAGAGCTCTCTCCTGTTGGGCTTTTAAGTGGCGGTCTTCCCCTCTTTCTTTTTTCACTGCTCTGTTCTTTTGGGCTTTTAACAGGCGGACTTCCCATTTTTCTTTTTTCACTGCTCTGTCCTGTTGGGATTTTAAACTGTCTTCCTATCTTCCCTTTTCCATTGCTCTGTCCTGTTTGGTTTTTAAACGGTCTTCCCCTCTTTCGTTTTTGACTCTCCTCTACACCATTTTGTCCATTATTCTCCTGCGAGAGAGACTCAAACGCAAGAACCAAAATATAGCATATTACAACAACTTGCCTCCGACTATTGGCTATTTACTGGTTAAAGACAGAACGATATATAACCTTAATTGATTTTAAAAAGGTCGGTGAGGTAACATAAACCTTTTGTTCCACTCTCAGCGAGAGAAAACTGATACAGAAAGTAGAATCTAATGTTAATGCTAAATGTGTGTGTGTGTGCTAGTATCCTCCAACGCCATTTCATGTCTTCCCTCTAAACTGATACTAGGGGTGGCAATCTTAGAAACGACAGGAAAGCACAAAACAGAATTGACATGGGAAATTGTGTTTGTTCTAGAAGTGGTAACACAAAATCGTGTTGCGTTCATGATAAAATTGAGTACGTCGTTTCTGGCGGACGGCAGACTCTGGTGCAAGATTTATTGCTTTTGCTGCCATTTTATTGCTGTCTCCAAACGATTATGCTCATATCTGTCCGATGCAGCGCACTGCAAATTCGGCCTTTTGTTTGGTGAGGCTGCTGCTATTATATTACTTTAGATTTATTGGTGTTTTGTGGTGTAGTTATTCGATATGCCTCTTTTTTTTATGCTGCCAATGTTTTTCCGGCGGTCTATTGGGTCAGCCTAGTATGTGCTTTCCAGTGTCCCGTTTTCGACATTATTTTTGATGGATGTTGTTCCCACCTTTTGCACATGTTGCAGTCAATTTCCTAGACATACGCGCATTTCAAGCACAAAAGAAGCATATTGTTTGAAGACTTTGTGGGACCAGTTTCTTCAGACTTATCAGCTTATTAATGCAAATTGTTTCGGTTTCACACCTCTTTCAATTTGAGGGGGGTGTTAGAAATCAAGATTTTATCATTTAAGGCAGTAGATTAGTTTATAGAATTTATTTTAAATATGGTATTGTTTTATTTGTCTATGGTCCAAACATACCGTAGATAGGGTATTTCATTTATGGAGTCTTCCATAATTATGTATTTCCTTTTCTTTTCTTTTATTTCCTATTGTTCCATTAGACTTTTCTTTTATTTCCTATATAGTTCCATTAGATTTTAGGCTGTGTCCTATTTATACACACCTTTGGAAATCTTTGTAACAAGCAATTATCAATACAATATTCTTTTGTTTCAAAAGGATCAAGGCGGGTTTGAGGCGTTTAGCTTGGACGAGGCGAGGTAGAGGCCACATTATTTATCTTGAAAGAAAAGGAACCCCATCAGCAGTAGATTGACTAGGTAGTTGATTAATCCCTTGGGGGATAGTGATGCAAGTATGGCGAATCCAAAGCAAAAGCAAGTCTCCGAATAAGAGCTTAAGGGCGGTTTGCCAATGAATCAATAAAAGCAACTACCTTCATTCATTCATTGGCAAAAACTAATATTTCATTCATTCATTGGCAAATATCAATGTCATAAATAGTACTTCATTCATTCATTGGCAAACCGCAACAATATAAACAAGTGCATCCCATAAATAATAAAAATATAATTTTAATTTTTTTTATGAGAAACAAACGCTTTTATTGATATAAAATAACAATACAAGCGATCAAAAAAGAGCCACGGACCAGAAGTTTAGTAAAAATATAATTTTTACAATAGTTTATTCCCAAACAATATATATACATATACATATATTTGATAGAAATATAATACAAATATGTATTATACACCATAAATTATAAAATCTAGTTTTCACAAATATTGAAGTAAAAAAAAAAGGTGGAGCCATCCAGTGATGGAGATGTGCTTGGAGCTGTTTTGCTCTTTTTTTTTTTTGTTTTGGGCTAGCTCTTCTAGTTTATTTGTCAACCTTTCTATTTCTGTTATTTGTTCGAATTGGGGTGCAGCCATCCAGTGATGGAGATGTGCTTGGAGCTGTTTTGCTGTTTTTTTTTCCTTCTTGTTTTCCCCCAGTTAGCTTGAGGTTATAAGGGGTTTGGTGGATTGCTGGTTCACCAAGATTGTTCTCATCTTTGTAATGCTTTCATTATTTTATTTTAATAAAGCATTTGGTTTCGGATCAAAAAAAAAAAAAGATGGAGTCTAGGAAAGAAGGGAAAAACAGAGAAGAAATTGTTTTTTGAAAGCAAAAAAAGAAAAAAAAAAGTAATTAAAGAATAACTAAAGAAGAAGTCTTGAGTCAAGATGAAAAGAGTGGAGTGGTCTGCTAAAAAAGAAATAGGAAGAAAAGCAGAGACAAAATAAAACGATAAGAAAAAAGATGACACTTGAGAAGAATAAAGAACAAACAGGAAGAATACGAAGTATCACGATTAGGTTTCGGACATGCCTCTCCCCCCGCCATTCTAGCTGTCAAAAATGAAGCAGTTTCACAACGCCACCACCTCGAGGCATACACCTCGTCCTAGAGAGGCATAAGATTCAGATTCGGGATGTTACGAGAGGGGCTTCGGAGCGCTCCTTGACTGCCTCGCCTAGAGGCATACACCTCAAAGCGCCTTTTTAAACATTGGTTTTGCCTAGAAGCTTAACAAGAAGTCCTGTCGTGTTGTGTTATAGTTTTGACACAAAATAAGAGTTACGTCGTGTAAGTCATGTTTCATGACGTCAACCATGTCTTCTTGAGTCTAAATTAGAGAAAAATATACGTTTCTACTTCTGTTAGATCGTGTCTATTAGGTTATAAAAATGTAATTATGTCTACCTTGACCTATGTAGACAGGTCATATTCGGTGTTCAAAAATCTCCCGCCATGGCACTAGGCGCCGGCCTGCTGCTTCACCTTGCTACCGCCTAATCAGACAGGATGACAATTCCGTAGAACTGATGGA
Source organism: Lonicera japonica (assembly GCA_021464415.1). NCBI lineage: Eukaryota > Viridiplantae > Streptophyta > Magnoliopsida > Dipsacales > Caprifoliaceae > Lonicera > Lonicera japonica. Next base: position 61,219,064 of record CM038464.1, read on the forward strand.
GTTTTTGATTCCTTTTTGTTACTTATATTTATTTTTTGAATTTCAATAATGAGAAATATCGTTTTAACAAACTCTTAATGTCATTTTTAGAAGTGAGTTAGATTTTTGTAATACTATATTTTCTAAATATAAACAAAAAATTGGCCACCTAGTCCCCGCTGCCTAGTGTTTAGAAGTGAGTTAGATTTTTGTAATATTATTTTCTAAATATAAACAAAAATCGGCCGCCTAGTGACTAATCCCCCTCCTACTTCCGCGTTACAATTTTTAGAACATTAGTCATTTTAGTGTGACAAAAAGAACAAGATCTTGTGTGGTGCTGTGTTCAGTTCTTATATAGTGGAGTTTTGTCTCAGAAAAAACCCGACACAGAAACCCGAATTGCCAAGGGTGGTCTGACATGCATGAAGAAGCTCATATAAGTTCACTAAAGACTATTAGTCGTTTTCGTAGGCCATATCTCATGCCCTTTATCGAAATGTAAGTGTTCTCTACGCAAGTGTTCAACTTGGAATTACTTACTTTATTTATCTGTATTTCCGAATTCACTAACTGCTGCTGCTGATCCTCAGGCTTGTGGGGAACACCGGGATTTTCACCTTGCAACTCCCTTGTGTCTTTGTCTATGATTTCTTCAGAGCCACCCCTTGCATTACTCTTCTTACCACCTGTATCATTATCCGCGTTTTGTTATAATAATAGTATTATAGTAATGAAGTCTACAACATTAAAAAGAAAACCGACCAAAGAAATACATACCTCTGGCTGAAGCACCAGATTTTCGAACCTCCAATTTTTTGGCACTTCGCTTTCCTCTGGTTTGCTTAACCTTTTCTGTGTCTAGAGCATCAACTTTTTGCCTTTTCATCTTCTGCACAAAAACCCAATACATATATAGAGAGAAATAGAATTAGTCAACAGAACGAAATAATACAAAAAAAATGTAGAAGACTTTAATAAAAAAGGGTTGGAAAATTATCGAAAACACTACAAATTTTTATGATAAAGAGAGATGAATGATCTGGTGAAATGTTCTATTACCTTTTCGGTTTTCCATGGGTAAGAAAAAAACCATCATCCCTTCTTCTATCTTCTCATAAAAAGTAGTAGCGTTTTAATAATTTTCAAACTTTTTTTTATCAGACCTGTACTGATTATCAAATTTTCTGGACACCAGATGTACTCCCTTAGTATATTACAGGTTCAAGAATAATTACAAACACTAGATGGATGAGCGAAAGGCACAAGTATCACATATATATAGAGTAAACAACAGAAATGACCACTAAACTACTGGTCAATTTCATTTTTTCCATTAAACTTTTTAGTTGTTCAATCAACCCACTCCGTCCACTTTTGTCCATATTTGTGCCGTTAGTAGGGGTATTTTCACCATTTCGACTCTAAAACACTTCCGTTCAATTTACCCACTAAACCTTTTAGTTGTTTCAATTAGTCCACTAAACTATTGATTTTATACAAAATTGTGTTTGAATTCTGTTTTTTACAATAAAACACACATGATGCGAAAAAATAAAAGTTGTAGTAAATTTTTTATATTACAATTTTTCTGATTTTGTGCAAAGTTAAGCTCTGAGTTCCTATTTTGTAGTAGATTATTATTCTTGGTGTTTATTTGAGTAATAATTTTTTTTGATCAGAAACAAAGCTTATATTGATTGGCAAAATCAGATACAAGCCTAGCAAATAAGAAACCCACCACTACGCACACCAAAAAACAAAAACAAAAAAGAAACAGCCCCGTCATCAATCACAAAATAGACAAAAAGCCCTACTACAAATCAAAACTGACCCCATGCCCAAAAAACAAGCACTAGCCCCTAAAAACAACAATAATACTCCTAGGCACTAGGCAAACCTCTAAAGCCTGAATAAGGCTACTGCATAGCCAAACCCTTTGAGTAATATATTATTCATTTCTTGAGTCCGTTATGCATATTTTTGCATTCATTTTCCTTTGAGAGTTCATTTCATTTACAATAAATCAACTTATTATGTTTACTGTAATTTCTTTAAAAATTAAAACTATAAGTAACATAATCAACCATATCATTGTGGAACCCAATAACACAATTTAGCTTCTACGAACAGAGTGACTAAGAATCCCATTATCACAACTATATCAAGTCCTCTAGCCATGTTTAAAAACAATTTGAGCAGATGTGTGAAATTGTGTAACTATATCCCATTTTCATTTGTTTATCTATATTTATACATTATTGAAAACGCGCATATCCAAATGCTTTCGCGAGCACTAGTACAATTGAGATCAAATATATCAACAAATTCTTGATTTTAAACTTTGAATTCACCCCACTAATATATCCCTACAATATCATTAATATTCATTTTAAAAACTCATATATACATATAGAGATGTTTGTGGAGTGAGTTAAAGTATTTTTGAGAAGTGGGGTGAGAAGCAAGATTCCATGAGTTTGGGTTTGGTTTTGTGGCTCTGTTGGGTTTGGTTTCTAATTCATGGCTCTATTGAGGACACTAAATCTTGGGTGGGGGAAAATCGGGGATGTTTTCTTGTAAATCTTTGTTTCGGTTGCTCATCAATTCTCCGTTGGATCCTATCTTTAAGCCCCACAATTTTATATGGAAAGTTGGTATCCCTCTGAAGGTGTAAGTTTTTGCTTGATTAGCTTCGTGGAAGAGAGTCAACACATGATTTTATCCAAAAAAGGACTAATCTAGCTTTTTCTCCTTCCTGGTGTATCCTTTGCAAAAAAGGAGGGGAGAATATTATCACATCCTTTTACATTGCAGCTTTACTAAATATTTGTGGAATAAGGTGGTGGAGGAATTTGAACTTGTCGGTGCTATGCCAAGCTCATGGTATGGCCTATTGTGTATGGTATGGCAATTCAAAGGGAACAATAGAAGTCAAAAATTTTGTGGAGAAGTTGCTGTTTGGCACTATCATGGTGCATTTGGCAGGAAAGAAATGCTAGAATATATGCAGACAAATTTTCTAAAGCTTGTGAAGTTTGGCGTAAGATTAAACAATTAGCATCACTGTGGGCCAGCTCTTCAAACTTGTTTGGAAATTTATCTACATCTGAGATAAGTTGTAATTGGGGTGCAGTAGTTCAGTGAGTTAATTAATTTAAGAGTCTGATGTGATGTAACAGGCTTATCTATTCTCTTAGAGCCTTGTGTAGTTTCTGGCACAACAATAGGGGCTTTGGTGGACTGCTGGTTCAATAATGGCGTACTCTTCTTTGCAACGCTTTGATTTTAATAAAAATGTTTCTGTTTCTGATCAAAAAAAATTAAATTATTTTATAAACGTCATAATCAAGGTAGTTATTATCGTGTATCGGATGCGTATCGTTTTTTTAAAAAATAGTATCGTGTATCGTAACGTATCGTAAGATACAATTAATTTAAAATATTTATATAAATATATATTTATATATAAATTAAAAATTATTCTTTATATAAATATAATTATTTTTATTAATTATTCAAGTATTTACTTCCTAAAGTATGAGAAAATAATTTATGTTTCTCAAAAGAAAAAAAAAAGTTATTGAGAAAGCCAGGTGTGAGCAGTAAGCCTGAAAGCCAGCTGTGAGCAGTAACTCATTACTCCACCTGCCTAATTATTTACAGCTGGCCTCAAATAGTAGATATATATATATATATTAAATCTCTCTCTCTCAACTAGTGGATATATATTATCTCAAAAAAAATTAAAAACATAGTAGATATATATACAGCCGGCCATTAACGGTAACACACCGACCAATGTCAATTTGTGAGAGATAGTAGGGCAGCACACAATCGATGCTACAAGAAGAAGCGAAGATGAAGTCGCTGCTCTCTCTCTCTCCAGTCGCCGTTCTCTCTCTCTAAGTCGTCATTAGTCTTCTTCTTTATCCTCTGTAAGTCCGTTTGTTTTAGGGTTTTAGGATTTGATCGTCTACTTTATCCACGACGTTTCAATTAAAAAGGCGAAAAAAAATATCGTTCGATACCACAAATATCGCGATACACACAATTTTTTGCGATATAAACGTGCGTATCGCGCGATACTCAGTAAAATGCGATACAAGTACCGATACATATCGTTTTCTTTCCGAGACGATACGTATCGCACGATACGTATCGTGTATCGTACGATACTAACTACCATGGTCATAATATTTTACATCTTATGATATTATGCAACTATAGGTGGGTAACTTTATTTATAATCATGGAGAGTTTTGGTGTTTATGAGGAAACGTGCCCACATACTTATTGGGCTACTGCAACTAGATTTGCCACAGCTAGCTTGATGTTGCAAAGCATGCAAAATTTGAGGCAACCTATAACCTATGTTCACTTCTAATGGTCCAATTGTGCATGGCAAAAAGACCTAAAGAAAAGGCCATAACGAGAGTCATCCTTAATCACAACACTTTTTTTATCAAAAACAAAACGCCTTTATTAAAATCAAATTATCAAAGCGTTGCAAAGAAGATTACACCATTGGTGAACCAACAGTCCACCAAAGCCCCTATTGATGTGCCAAAAACTACACAAGACTCTGGAAAAAAAAATACACAAATATCACAAAAAAATTGAGCCAACACCAAAGATAAACCTCTAACTCCCACATCAGTCTTCTAAAATAACAATCTCACTGAACTACTGCACCCCAATTACAACTTAACTCAGACGTAGATAAATTTCCAAACAAGTTTGAAGACCTAGGTTACAGAGATGCTAGTTGTTTAATTTCTACACCAAATTTCAAAAGCTTCAGAAAATTTATCTTCAAATATTCTAGCATTTCTTTCCTACCAAATACACCATGATAGTGCAAAACAACAGCTTCTCCACAAAAAATTTGACTTCTTATTGTTCCCTCTGAATTGACATACCACACACAACTGGCCATACCATGAGCTTGGCAGAGTTCCAATTAGATCAAATTACTCCACCACTTACTCCACAAATATTTGGTGAAATTGCAATGTAAAAGGATGTGATCAATATTCTCCCCTCCTTTTTTGCAAAGGATACACCAGGAAGGGGAAATAGCTAGGTTAGGCCTTCTTTTCTAGATAAAGTCACATGTGTTGACTCTCTTCCACGAAGCCAACGAAGCAAAAACTTTCACCTTCGAACGGACACCAGCTTTCCATATAAATTGTGGGGCTCAAAGATAGGATCCAACAGTGAATTGATGAGCAGCCGAAAAAATGATTTATAAGAAAACATCCCCAATTTTCCCCCACCCAAGATCTAGTGTCTATCTCGGATCTAGACACATTAGAGTTAGAAACCAAACCCAATAGATCCGTAAAATCCTCAATTTCCCTATCATTTAAATTCTTGCAAAATTCTAAGTTCCATGAATAAGAATCAAGAGAGTTCCAACAAATTAATGAGGCAATCAATCCATTTGCATTGTTGGAAACTCTATACAACTCCAACAACTCTATACAACTAAGGGTAAAGAGAATCGAGAGGAAAGTCCCCAATCCATATATCTTCCTAAAATCAAACGAAATTACCCATGGCCACCTTAAGTCGAATAAATGATTTAAACTTTTCATTGCCATTGGAGATGGCTTTCCAAGGATTGCTATGAGTGCCTCTAGTAATCAAGCATTGTGTCCCACCCATTTTCGTGAACACTGTACTTGCTTTTAATTATTGAGCACCAAAACGAGTCTTGTTCAGGGGAAATCTCCAAAGCCATTTCCTCAATAAAGTGACGTTCTTTTTTGCAAGGTTGCCAATCCCCAAACCCCCTTTGTCCTTGCTTTTGGAAACTATATCCCAACTCACAAAATGATCACACGCTCTCTCACCATACCCCTCCCAAAGAAAGTCTCTCATTAATTTTTCAATGGTGTTGAACACCGAAATCGGCATTTTCAAAAGAGAGGTATTAGATGGGAATACTTTCTAAAACCGAATCAATAAGAGTTATCATACGCCCCCTCGAAAGACAACCTTTCAACCAACCCTCTAATCTTTTAGACATCTTTTCGATCACCGGACCCCAAAGACCTACTCTATAAGGATTGTCTCCTAAAAACATCCCAAGGTAGGACATCAGCCATGACCCCAACTCACAACCCGCTACCTTAGCCAATGACATCATATCTTCCTCTTTCACATTGATGCCTACTAGCATGCTTTTGGATAAATTGGCACGTGGTTTTAGTGTTTGACAAAGGTAATCCATTAATGAATACATATAAGAATTGAATAATTGGTGTGAAACAAAAATAATAACAAATAAATAGACATAGTATCAAGTGTAAAATTCAATTAATATTTATAAGAAAATCATTAATCAGTCAACTATAGAAAAATATTGTAGATACATGATAAGAATTTGTCACGTTGAAATTTATTACTACACAGGTGGCTAAGCAAATTCTTGATCAGATATATAAGAAATTAATATATTTTTAATAAGTTTTTAAAATTGATAAATAGTTAATTCTTTTAAACGTATACGGATTATTATGCACATGTCCAGACAATACTATAATACTCATATAAATAATAGATTATATAGCTCGATGATGTATAATATGAATGTTTTATCACAGCTCCAAACAACAATATAACATTCATATAAATAATAGATTACATAGCCCAATAATGTGTAATATAAATGTTTTATCAGATTACCAAACAATAATATAACACTCATATAAATAATGAATTATATAACATCGAAAATATTAAAATAGTAAAAAAATAAATAAATTAACATGAATGTTTTACTGGGCCACAATTACAATACATTCATTTTTTCTGCTTTAAACATTAACATAATTATAAATAAAGAAATAATTTTTAGAGTATGAATAAATTTAAATTTAATTTATAATGTTAACAGCAGTCAATTAGAGTAGAGTTTAATATACATACATTTGTGTAGGGTTTTGGAATGAAATTCTAATTCACTTAAAAGCTTTGTAATTTTAGTGCAGTCTATTAAATAGCTTCTTTTTTTACTAAGTTTGCTATGAATTTATATAGAAGTCTTACACAAAACACCTAATTCAATACAAACTTTAATTTGTTTAATTATTTTAATCAAATAAAATAGAATTTAAATTTATTTAGAATACTAATACTAATATAAAAATATATGGAGTTATCACTTATAGTGTTTTATTTAATGTAAATTTTAAAATCTTTGTTTAATTATTTTATCCAAATAAAGCAGAGTTTAAATTTATTTGAAATACTAATATTATATAAAAATATACGGAGTTCCTTCTTGCGAAATTTGCTATGAATTTATATAGAAGTCTTATACAAACCACCTAATTTAACACAAACTCTAATTTGTTTAATTATTTTAACCAAATAAAGTAGATATTAAATTTATTTGGAATGCTGATACTAAAATAAAAATATATGGAGTTATACACTTAGAGTGTTTTATTTAATGTAAATCTTAAAATATTTGTTTAATTATTTTAGACAAATAAAGTAGAGTTTAAATTTATTTGGAATACTAATATTAATATAAAAATATATGGAGTTAAACTATTTTATTTAATATAAATTTTAAAATCTTTTGTTTAAAATCAAAGGGAAATAAAAATATATGGAGTTATACACTTAAAGTGTTTTATTTAATGTAAATCTTAAAATCTTTGTTTAATTATTTTAGACAAATAAAGTAGAGTTTAATTTTATTTGGAATACTAAGAGTATCTCCAACCGTAGTGTATACTTTTTGTTTGTGTAAAATTTACACGTTTTGTAAAAAAAAGGTCTCCAGCAATCTTTTAAGGAACTTTGACACATAGGATTTGTGTAAAAAGGTTGTGTAAAATACAAACCCAATTTACACAACCACGTCCAATAATCTCGCGTTTATTTTCCCTTATCCCGTATCTAGAAATAAATGGATTTGAAAAGTAACGTAATAAATATAGGATAAGTTTCACTTGTGCATATCTAATTGGTAGTTTAATATTTACACAAAAGTCTAAAACAAACTGTTGGAATACAAAACGAATTCTTTATTATTTTTGTGTAAATTCCACTTTGACGCGAAGAATTTACACAAAATTCGTACAAGACGATTGGAGATACTCTAACATTAACATAAAAATATATGGAGTTAAACTGTTTTATTTAATGTAAATTTTAAAATCTTTTGTTTAAAATCAAAGGGCGTAGTTGTCTTCACAAAAAAAAGGGAAAAACACTTAAGTTATTCGTGCTTTTATATATAGTATAGATTGGTATTAAGCCCCGAAGCTAACCCAAATATATCCAAAATGTCTATTAAATTTTTTAGTTTTTGTTCATCTTTAAAATATGGCGTCATCTGCAAATTGTAGATGAGAGAGATTGACTTTCTCCCTTCCTATCTCAAATCCCTCAATAAGACCAACTTCGCTCGCTCTCACCACCAATCTATTAAGGACATCCGCCACTAGGACAAATATGAAAGGTGAAAGCGGATCACCCTCGAGGCATTGAAAATGCCCCTAGGCTTCCCATTCACCATAACCGAAAAGTTAAGAGGAAGAAAGGCAACCCCTAATCCATTTCCTCCATCTATCTCCAAATCCGTTCTTATCAAGCGCTTGATCAATGAAATCCCATTCCTCATGATCATACGCTTTCTCGGAGTCTATATTGAATACCACTCCTCTTTTTAATCACAAGTTTTGGATATGTAGGATATGCAATCAAAACCACAGACTCTTGTGGGTGTGTTGAGAATGGCAAATTCTAAGAAAATGCCATTCCCATCTTGGCATAAAAGTTGCGAGATGACTCACCATACGGCCTCTATTTAAGGCATTTTTTTTTTTATCAGAAACAAAGCTTATATTGAAACTAGAAATCAAATACAAGCAAAAGAAAGACTGCGAGTGAACGACTCTCCAAACCTACACTATAAATCCTACAAATCGAGTCAGCTAGACAATCAAGCTATAAAAAACGACTCTCCTCCAACTGACCACTACACCAACGCTGCTTTCCAACCTCTAGCTATTTCAGACACTGAAAGACTACTAAACACATTTGAAGAACACGCCCACAAAGATGCCGTAGCCTTGACTCTGTGCCAAATCTCCTCCTTGCTAACCTCTTTGCCTTCGAATAATCTAGCATTTCTCTCTTTCCACACACACCACAATACAGCCATACAGCTACTTCTTCACAAAATTTTAGATTTCTTCTTATCTCCCTTGAAACACCACCTCTTTATAATAAAATTGTGCCACAAACTTGGGAATGCAGAAACCATGTCTAATTCTCTACAGATATTGCACCAAATAATATGACCAAAAGAACAAAGCAAGAGCAAATGATCAAAATTTTCCCCACTTTACTTGCATATGACACGCCACGACGGAAATAAATGTAAGTACATCCTTCAGATCTGCAACAAATTTGCCGTACTAACTCTCTTCAGCGCCGCTAACCAGGCCAACACTCTCACTTTTGAGGGGATTCCTTACTTCCAAATCATGTCGTGTGGCCCAAAATCACCTACTACATTGGATCGAGTTATAATCTCAAAATGTGACTTCATCGAGAACTATCCATACTTATCTCCTTCCCACACTCTAGAATCCCGCCCATTTCTAGAAACATTCCAATTCCTAATCAATCCTAGTAGTTCCACAAAAACATTTTCCTCTCCAACAGTGAGATTTCTATGAAGAAGAATATCCCACACAAAATCATTATTAGAACCCCAACAAATATTAGACGCAACTGTCGCCCCCGGGTGGACTGCCAATTTGAAAATCCTAGGGAATTTAATTGCCAAAGCCATTTCACCCACCCGCTTATCACTCCAAAACCGAATCTTCAATCCGTTGCCTACTTTATATCGGATATTTTCTATGAATTTCCTTAAACCGACAGAAATCGCCTTCCAAGGGTTGCGATATGTCCCCCTAGACACCGCTTTAGAGTCCCATCCAGTTTCTTGAACCCCGTATTTGCTTCTAATAATAATCTGCCAAAAAGCATTTTATTCTTCCAGGAAACACCATAACCACTTTCCCAATAGAGCTTCATTTCTCTTGATCAAATTCCCGATTCCTAACCTTCCCACCTTCTTGCTTCAATTCACCTTCTCCCAACCCACTGAATGTTCCCCCTGCCCCCTTCAAATCCCCCCATAGAAAATCCCTCATTAATTTTTCAATTCTTTTGGCTACTGTGGCTGGAATTCTAAAGAGAGAGATAATAAATCGGAATACTCTCTAAGACCGATTGAATTAGCGTTAATTTCCCATCCTTCAAAATACACACCCTGGTCCAAGCCTTAAGTATCTTGCCTACTCTTTTAATTACTAGACTCCAAAAACCTAATCACTTCGGATTGTCCTCCGACGGCAGCCCCAAGTAAGACATACCAATTCCCCACCCCACGCCCCACCTCATTAGCCAAAGCTCTCATTCCCCCCCCCCTCGATATTTATTCCAACTATCTCACTTTTTGACAAATTGATTCTCAGCCCCGACGCATACCCAAAAATGTCTAAAATGCTAACGAGATTACCAATTTTTTCCTTATTCTTAAAAGGAAGAAAATAGTATCATCGGCGAATTGTAAGTGCGACAAACTCACCCTATCCCTTCCAATAGCGAACCCCTCCACCATGCCTCTACTCTTCGCCCTTTCCACCAATAAATTTAAAACGTCCAAGACCAAGACAAAGACAAGGAGAAAGAGGATCCCTTTGCCGAAGTCCCTAGACACCTTGAAATTCCATCTTGGTTTCCCGTTCATCATCACGGAAAAATTAACTGACGACAGACACCCTCGAATCCGCCTCTGCCACCTACTACCAAACCCCTTCATCTCCAACACATGGTCTACTAAGTCCTATTCAATGTGATCATATGCTTTTTCAAAATCAATCTTCATCACCGATCCCTCTCTCCTTCTCTCCCTATACTCCTCCAGCCCCTCATTAGCAATAAGAACTAAATCAAGTATTTGTCGCCCTTTCATGAAAGCCCTTTGAGCCAATCCCACCGTCTCGCCCAACACTTCCCGCAATCTTAAGGATAGCACCTTAGTTAAAACCTTGTAAAGGCTTGTAACTAAACTAATGGGTCTAAAATCTTTAAGTCCGAGGGATGTTTTCTTCTTCGGTATAAGACAAATGTAAATGGCATTTTGCCCACACACTTTGGACCATTTAGAAGAAGTGAGCATAAATTCCAAAGGTTGCCTCAAATTTTACATTCTTGTAACGTCAAGTAAATTGTGGCGAATCTAATTGCAGTAGAGTAAATCAACTATTTATTGGCATGTTTCCTCATCCCTGCCAAAACTTATTGATTATAAGTAAAATTACTCACCTACAATTAAATATATAATAGGATGTAAAAGATAATAACATTTATAAAATATTACTTAAAACTTAAAATATAAATATAAATATATATATGTGAAAAAGTTTAACTTTTTACTTTTGACAAAGCATTTTTTTATAAAAGCAAACTATTAATTTTCCCTTAACATCAAGCCAACGCAGTCACCGATGCATGGTGTCCAACAAAAGTGTGGCCTCTAACTTGCAGTTAGATGCATTGTATTTTTTTATCAGAGACAAATTGCTTTTACTGATAAAAACATTTAATAATACAAGCAATAAAGGTAGTCATTATCTTGTATCGATTACGTATCATTTTCCTAAAAAATAGTATCGCGTATCGTGTATCGTAACGTATCATAAGATACAGTCTAATTTAATATATTTATATAAATATATATTTATATATATAAATTAAAAATCATTCTTCACATAAATGTAATTATTTTCATTAATTACCCAAGTGTTTACCCCCAAAATATGAAAGAATAATTTATAGTTCTTAAAAAATATATATACATATATTATAAGAAAACATTGTGGAAGCATAAAAATAGTTTTCTTATACCATCTTACCATCAGATTTTTAAGTTTGAAGGGCAAAGTGCTAAATAAAAATAACTTGGGGGAATGTTGTAACTTAATAAAATTAAAAAGTCTCTCTCTCTCTAGGTTGCCGATCTCTAGCTTCTGTAAGTTGTCCTTCTTCCTTCGAGTATTGGCGCCGTCTCTCTCTCTGTCATAACTTCTTCTCCTTCTTCGTGCATTTGGGGTTTAGGTTTTGAGGATGGGAAAGTGTTTTATTTAAAAAAAAAAAAAAAACTCGACAAAACGGCCAAAAAAAAAAATCGTCCGATACGAGAGATCATATCCCGATATGCTACAATATCTTGATAACCTATGTGTATCGCCCGATACACTCCCAAACTCAATACACTTAACGATACATATCGAAATACTCCGGAGACGATACGTATCGTACGATATCTACTACCATGCAAGCAATACGGGCATACAGCCAAAACACTTGGTGGACCAGAAGTCCACCAACCCCTAAAAACCGAAAATCCAACACGTCACTGAAATTAACAACAAAGCACAAACAGAAAGCTACACAGCTGTCCTAAGACAGCTCCCCAAAAACAGTCCCCTTCCTACAAAACACATCAAACTTCTCAAGAGGTAGCAGCCCAATTGTAGGAATGTCTAAATAGACAGAGGCCCAAATAAGTTCGACAAGCTCGCCCATAACAAAGCCATAGAAACAATTTTACTCCACACTTAGTGGGACTCTGATGACTTATCCTCAAAAGTTCTCGTATTCCCTCTTGCCAAAGGCACCAAGCCATTGCCATACAAACGATCTCCAAAGGAGTTTGGCTTTCTTTTCATTTCCTCTAAAACTCTGCAAAGATCTCAGCATTGCCCCTATAATTTCAAAAGCACTCCAAATCTTCTTCCACGTATGCCTCGCAAACTTACAATGAAGCAATAGATGGTCAATTGACTCCCCTTCCCCTTTGCCAAGTATACACCAAGATGGAGATGGAGATAACACTAGGTAAGGCCTTCTAACTCGGAGAAAGTCACAAGCATTGACCTTATTCCAAGAGGCCAGCCAAGCAAAAATAAGCACTTTCGATGGAATACTGATTTTCCAAATAGCTTTATAAGGCACAAAGCCTTTTTACGATTAGCAAGAACCTATTTCAGTTGTATGCATCGTCCGTGGAATTAATGAGCGAATCAAAGAACGATTTACAAGAAAAGAGGCCCGATTTATCCCCCACCCAAACCCTTTTGGTATTCCCCTGTCCCTAGAAGGAATATAAAATGTCCCAGAGAAATTTTTAAGTTTTCATTTTCATTGGTTATCAAACTCAAAAAATAATATTATGACCTCAACTTTTTCAATATTGCAAAACTTCTAGTAGGATGAACTACTAGTGCAGTGTGCCTATTTATATGTATGTGCATGTAAAAGCTCTCCATTCAACATCCAGATGGGGACGGGGCTAGTTAAATCATCGGCGTCATACTTCCAAATGAAAGCCAAAAAAAAGGGTTTAAAAAGAAATATGGCGTATCTAGAAATCCAACTAAAATTCAACTTCTTTGCGCCATCCACAAAAGAGATACTTATAGAAAAGGTGCCAGCGAAACCCAAAATTTACCATACAGGTCGTGGAGTTGGATTATCTGTATTATATTTATAACGCCAAGACCCATTTCAACCCCGGGAAGCTATGTCATACTTTTGATTTCCAATCTTACTTTGTCTTTTTTATAAAAGTATTGCTTGAAACGAGAACCGAAACTTCACCCCTAAATAATATATACTTAACCACTAGGCATCTACTTTTGTCTTCAAATTATATACAAATACAATAAGTTCAACCCCAATGCAATAACACCAGGAGGCTTACTTTGCGGTCTAATGGGTTTTTTTATAAAGGGTTTGTTCGGTCTTGTGCGTGTTCTGCTGCGTGTTGCCGCTGGGGTTAGTATCGGGGTGCTTGAAACGAGGTTGGGAACCGACTAACTTTTTCAGTGCGGGAAGAACCCTAAATCGCGGAGCAAAGGTGAAGGCATACATTATGCTTTGGTGGGGAGCAAGAAAGCAACCACTAGTTCGCTAGGAGGTGATCGAGTATTGTGCTAGGAGCACAGGTCAGAGCCTGCAACGAGGGCGTTGCAGAATTGAGTGGGGGAGAATGTCAGACCCCAATTTAACACCAGGAGCAAGGCGATGTAGCCCTTTGTGTGCGGTCTAATGGTTTCGGGAATCTATGCAGGTACGTAAGGGTTTGTTCGGTATCTTGTGCGTGTTCTGCTGCGTGTTGCCGCTGGGGTTAGGCTGGCCCGGACCCGGAGGAGTCGGGGTGCCGGGCGCCGCGCGGGGTCGAGAGGGTTACCCCGTGACACTAAGGCACTACCCACCTTTAAAAAAGTATCTTCAATCTCGACCACACAATTTTTTATTCCCTTACATATTTTCAAGATTCAAAAACCATTGCCCCTTATTATACATGCATATATATATAATATGCGAGTTAAACACACGAATGGCATGTGCAAGTAATCTAGTAAGTTATAAATCTAGGAACAAATTCACACATTTCTCAGTGAAACAAAAACAACTTGAATCTGTACATGCAAAAATTCCGAAAAATAGAAAAATGGCAATAGTAATACCTGTAATTGGGGTCGGACCCATGTACCATCAACCCATTCAAGATGAAACCTCAAGGAAGAAGCATTGAATGTGATATCTTCAGCAGGATTCTGGAACGAAACTACAAAGTTACAATCATCAATCACCTTTGTAACAACACCAGCCCACCACGCATCTCGATGAAACGCATCGACCAAATCATTGACCTGGAAAGCAGAAGACGAATTCGGAGGCGGCGAAGGCCGGATGAAAGGGGTTCCAATGTACTCTTTCAAGGCCTTTTCACCGTCTTCGGCCAAAAGGGTTTCGTACTGGACCAAATATGATGTAGAAGAATTGTTCTTGTTTTGGGTGTTGGAATTGGAAATGGAATTACGATCTAATACAGTGGCTTCGAACCAAGCACCTTTGAACCCTTCTTCGTTGCTGCTTACTTCCACCTTTTGCCCTGTGCTCAGCTTCAGACCATCATCTACTTGTAATTGTTGTTGCTGTGTGCTGCTGCTGCTGCTGCTTTTCTTCTTCGGTATCTTTCTCACCTCCGACACTATTACTACAACTAACAATACTACCACCACTCATCTTCTTTTATAATTTGTTGTGAATGAAATAAATCCCAAGCTGGGGTTAGGTTAGGGTTTTGCTTTTCCCCCTCTCCTCTACTCTTATTTGGTAATCAAGGCATTTGGGGGTTCTTAGCTAGACTTTTATAAAGGGGCTAATATTTACCACCCTCAATCTTATTGCTAACACCATCATCTATAATTTTCTCGCTAATACCATCATTGATAATTTAATAAAAAACACATTTTAACGCCTTACTTTTTTTATTACAAACAATTTCTTATTTAACTGTCACTTAACTTATTTACCTAATAATTAAAACATTAACTTATCTATTTATTTATTTTTAATAAACTAAACTAATATTAACCCAAATACTTAAACATATATTTCTCATTTTTCTCCCATTCACAATTACATTCCATTACTTCAAGTAAAACAATAAAGAGAGAAAAGACTCATTTCTTTTCAATTAAGCTCGCCAAATTAAAAAATCATAACCAAATCGAAGCAAAACATTATTGATAGGAAGTTTGAAGCTTAGATTATGATAAACAAGAAGCATTGTTCATGAGATGGTGAAAAAAGAATAAGTTCAAAAAAAAGTTGGTGGTGAAATTCTATTTTAAAATGAAGCCAAAGATATATTATAATTGTTATTATTAGTGTATTAATATGTATATTAGCTTTCATATATTATTCTACAACATTCAAATTTAAACAAAGATGTAATCCCAAAAACAGAGTATAAAACGGATTTTGTCCAGACTTGACTCGCTTTATATAAGGAGAGTAATCTAGTTACAACTCTCCTCAAATAAGACGAGTGTGTACAGACACACTCACCTCAATGTGAGACGAGTGTATGTTATTAGGTGAGTCAGTTACAACACATTCATCTGATGTGGGGTGAGTGTATATGAATACACTCACTTATCATTAGGTGAGTCTAATTTAGAAATATTCCAGTACACTCCGCACCCCATTACCTTATATTAAGCGAGTCACTTACAACATATTCACCTGATGTAGAGTGAGTGTGTGTAAATCTACTCATCTGTCATTAAGTAAAAAACGTAAATGACTTCTTTCTTTTTCAATGTTAAGTAGTTTTATTTTTAATTAATGTTTGTATTAATTTTTAATTAGGTAGATGGTGTTAGTGACTAAAAATTGACATGAGGGGGTATTTGTGAGAAAGGTGGTATTAATGACAAAATTAGGAGGTGTAAATAATAGCCCCTTCATAAAACTAATTTTTATTACCATGTAAAAGTAAAAGTACTAGAACCAAGGGGCAAGGGCAAAGGGGTAAAATTAGGGGTGGATTTTTCGGATCGAATATTGACCAAACCGATTTAAAATAGACGGTAATTGAACCAATGCAATTTAGTTGGTTACTAATTGGTCAGTTAACCAACCAAATACAATACCAGTAACAGTTTACTATTTATATATTTTCAATTTGTAATCAAATTATATTCTAAGTGAAAAGTCAAAATTTGGTTACTAAAAATCTTTTTAAAAACTGCGGAGTGTCTCACACACGCATGCAGAGAAAAAGCACCCATACCCCCTTTCTCTCCCTCCAGGCAAAGCTAAAAAATTAATCTCCAAAAAAACCAACCCCCATACCCCCTTTGTCTTTGTCCCCCGATACCCCCTTCTCTCTATTCCTTTAAAAAATACGCAAGTTTTGTATCTCTACTCTTTCACATGAGACACCTCTCATCTCTTTACTTAGAGAAAATTGGATGGAAAAGCCAATGGTGGTGGGATTTTGGGCAATGGATGTCGGAGCCATTTCCTTCCTTTGTTCTTCTTGCCCAACAATCTTTCTCACACACCTTTTTCATTTCATTTCTTGAATGATTCTATTAATGTTGAACTTTGATTAGTCGACTAATTTAAATTACCAACCGAATCGACCGATGAGTTTGGTTAGACCGACCACATCGGTCCGGTAACAATTTACAATTTATGAGCAACCAATATAATTAGTTCAGTTATAAAACTAAACATTTCAATTACCGAACCGATGCCACTCCTAGGGTAAACACAATAAGTAAATTGAAAAACTGAATCGATCATGTTGCTTGGAGTTGTTTTGTCTGGTTTATAAAAGTAATTGTATTGGTTTGGATTAATTTTTTCTAAAACCGATTTGATTGATTTGGTTATCCATTTAACCTTTGGATTTACCGAAACAATCTGAACTAATAAATATATATACATGTGTGTGTGAATTATGTAGTCTTTAATCTCATTAGTTAATTTGAGCACAAGTATGTGATTAACCTTAAACAAACAATGTATAAGTTTTTGTTTTCCCTAAAAATTATTCCCTATTCAAAATCTAGAATTATAAAGGACAAAAATGGGCATATCCTTAGAATCAAGGACACTCTTTTTTTCCTATTAGTAAAGGACCAATTTTTCAATCAAGGACAAAATATTTATTATTTTAATTAACTAAGTTGAATTCTAATACTATCCTTCTTAAAGATAAATATAATTAAATTCGAAATTAAATCAATAAAAATAAATTCAAACAAATTAAAATACATATTACAATTTAGAGGAAAGAATCTTTATCCGAGACTGATGGGGGAAGAGAAAGTCTTTAAGTTAGAAAGTAAGCAAAAAAGAAAAAAAAATCAATCGCAAAAGATAAACATAAAAATTTAAATTAATTGGGTTCCTGTTCAAGCTCTAAACTAAAGTTTTTGATTTGGGTATTAATTGAATTAAAGGGAAATTGGTAACAGGTATTTGAAGTACACAAACATCTGCTAATTTTAGGTATTGCTCCTCGTTCTATTTCTCTGCGGCATTTCATGGAGCACGTAATACCTTAAGACCTCGTTTGATTAGGTATTAAAGTCAGATGGGATTACCAGTATTATAGTACTAGACTATTAATCTTTTTTAATACTAATACCTTGTTTGATTCGCACAAATGTGCTGGAATTACTAATATCGGTACTAACTTAATACCATACTCTTTGATTCTGGTACTCATTTAATACGAGTTGGTATTTTTATCTAGAATTAAAAAAATGAACCATATATTTTCAAAAAATTACTACTATAATATTTTCAAAAATGCCACTATACTACTACTATATTATTATTTTAGTATTTTTTTTAAAAAAAAATAGTAATGGCATTTTTGAAAATATATGATTTATTTTTCTTAATCCTGGATAAACAATATCACCTCCCCCCTGGTATACGAGCTACAGAATCAAAATGGTACTAACATTAGTATGAGATATCCAGTACATTAATGTGCGAATCAAACAGGGTCTTGGTATTAAATTAATACCAAGATTAATAATCCAGTACTATTAATACTGGTATTATTAATCTCACTGACCCTAATATCTGAATTAAACGAGGTCTAAAGGCTCAAAGTCAACTACTACTTTTTCCCATTAGTTAGGGTTGGATTCTCTCTCTCTCTCTATATCTATATATATATATATCTTTCTTTACATCGTCATTCTTCTTTGTTTTGATCATCTAGGTATTTTTTTTTCATTTTGAATAAAATGTACAAAAAACTTCATCTCTACTATTGAACTACATAACTATATTTTATGTATAATAATGACGCTATTTAAGTTGGAGTTGGGGTGCTTGATAAATCTATTTATTTGTTTCTTGTCGCCATTAAAATTATCAAAGAGGTATACTTTTACTCTCTTTTTTTACTTGCTTATTGCATCTTTGTTTTGCTCTCTTTTTTTACATTGAAAAATATGTAACTTAATATATCTGCTAGAAAATTAAAAAGATGTAATGTAATATGTTTGCCAGAAAATTAAAAAGATACGGTATGGTAGACATTAAGTTATGTTCTTATAATTAATTTTTTAGTAGACATATTAAGTTATATCTTTTTAATTTTCTCGCAAACATATTAAGCTGTTTTATCATAGACATTTTTCTAACATATTATTCTGTAGGCATATCAATTTTGTAGGTGTTTTTCAATTCTTGTTAATTTGTAGGCATATTAACTAATAAGTACAATATTTTATTTTGTCGGCATTTTTCTAATATATTATTTTATAGGTAGATTAATTTGTATGCATTTTTCTATTCTTGTTAATTTTAAGGGCATATTAACTAACAACTATAATATTTTATTTTGTAAACATTTTTTAAAGATTCAGATAGATGAAGCATTGAGTATTGTTTTATCATTGAACGTAAGCATCTAAGTTGATAATTTTTTAATTTGTTTATTTATTTAGTTGTCTTTATTGCTTAAGATTTCGAAAACTCCACTTTTTTTGAAATTTGAAGTTTCTGAGTTTGAAATTTTTGAATTTGTTTTTCATTGACTTTTTTGAATTATTCTCGCGTTTATCATCTTTTTTGAATTATTCTTGCATTTATCATCTTTACTTGAATTTTTTTGTTATGTGTTTTTGATTTTGTTTGAATTTATCATTGTCAACTTAATTACCTAATTAATTTAATTTTATATTTAGTTTTGGGTATTTATCTATAAAAAGGGTAGTTCTGGAATTCAACATAATTAATTGAAATAATTAAATATTTTGTGTTTAGTCCTTAATTAAAAAGTTATCCTTCAAACTAATCTCTTAAAAAGAGTGTCATTTATTAAAAAGAGAGAGCGACATTTGTCAAAAAAAAAAAAAAACCTTAAAATTTTAATACTCATTAGTTCGAGATTATCACTTATCAAGCAACCCGCTACTTATAACTTTTATGACTATTCTCAATCATCAATTCATCGTCACTCAAAGCAAGCTTCATCAAATGTTATCACCTTACTCGTAAAAAACGAGGTATATGTTCATCTTTGTAAGAATTATAACATGTATCGCTTCTCTTAATTTGAAGTAACTTTATTTATTTATTTATTTATTTATTTATTATTATTATTATTATTATTATTATTATTATTATTATTTTTTACTAAATTTTAAATCCAACAATTCAATCTATATCAATTTGCTGTTGTTTGGTTTGGTCTTTTCGTATGATTGGTTTGGATTGAAAACAAAAATTTTAGAACCGAAATAAATTAATTTGATTTAGGTTGAAGTAGTAAATCGATCCAATCTGAACCGTGTGTGCCCTTAGAATGGTCAAAAGAACACTAATGGCATCTCTAATGGAATTCTTATAATTGGATAATCAAATGAACATTTGATTATCTATTTAAGAAGATGTAAAAGTTAACAATGATATACTCCACAATGGTTATTGTTTTCTTAATAACCATAGTTACGAGTCCCGCTATATTAATTGGCCAAAAATTAATCATATTTTGAGCAAATGTGCTAGCTTAGATGCTAAGGCACTTACTCAAACTCAGTAGTAATTGAGGGTGAGAGGTTTTTGTTATTATTGTTGTATGTGCCAAAAATTTTAGGTCTCTCCGCAATAGAATATGAAAGCACAGTGTATAAAAATAGAGACAATTAAAATAATCAAAATATGAGACTAAAAATTGTTTAAAAGGTAGTTCCTCCGGTAATTTGGCTATCAATTTAGTAGTACCTCCACCCCTGTGTGTGTAAATATATTTGCTTAAATCAATGAATAAATTGGTTGCAAGTAAGCTAGCAGCTT
This sequence comes from Lonicera japonica, assembly GCA_021464415.1. Lineage (NCBI taxonomy): Eukaryota > Viridiplantae > Streptophyta > Magnoliopsida > Dipsacales > Caprifoliaceae > Lonicera > Lonicera japonica. The sequence continues at coordinate 61,239,776 of CM038464.1, forward strand.
AGTTCTCACTATTTCTCGCTCTAGAACTAAAATTTGTTATCTAAAATTCAAGACTCTTGTATTGTGCCTCACCCATTTTTATTTATAGGTATAGAATTAAGGTTAGCATGCACCATTAGGGTAAATTAGGTTTGGCAAAGGGTCGTATACGAGTTTGTTTCGTTTCGAGTTGAAATCGTGTTGAGTAAAAAGTGTCTCCAACCATACATGACCTGTTTAATAAATGGGTGAAAAATTCAAATTCATACACGACCCATTTAATTAACAAATATCGACGTGATTTGTTTTAACCCGTTTAAGATAAATGATTCGATTCGAGTCATATACAAATAACATTTAGTTAACCGCTAATAATTTAATTAAGTAATTAACTACTAAAATATACATGCTCAATAATTTATATATAGGCAACAACAATAATTAAAAACCATCGTATATTGTAATTATGTTGGAATTTGAGAATTTGGAAAGTAGAAAATTTGGGGGGCTTGAAATCAATGTAGAGAAAAGGAAATGTCATGATGGAAGGCAAAAGATTTAATACAAAATTACATTTTTTTAAAAGCCTTAAGTAAATATTTATTTATCATAAATGGTTTACACGGGTTACTAATAGGTTTACACGACCCGAAATCAACTCGCATTCTTACTGGGTTAAACGGGTTTTATTCGGGTCTCACAGAATTCACACAAAATTAACTCATTTAATAAACGGGTTTGACGAGTCAACCTAATTACAACCCACAGCTGTTAAGGGTTCACCCAAACCCGATAAATTTGTGTCAATTTTGTGTCGTGTTATCGTGTCGTGATGTAAATTACTAGGCTTAAGGTAAATAGTAAAAGATCAAAAAGGGTAGACTTGGACTCTACTCTAGCACTTCATGGGTGGCTTAACTTTATCCATAGTACATAATACAAATTACCCTTGTCCACACTAGGGGTGTTAAGGCCAATCCAAAAACTAACCGAACGAACTGAACCGATCAGTAAACTCCCACCCTATAACTAAAAAAAACCAAAACCGAAAAGTTTGGTTTGGTTTGGGTTTGGGGTAAGCTAGTCCAAAACCGAACTAAACCGAATATAACCGAATTATGTATAAGAAAATTAAAAAAATGTTAATATTTACTCTAAGATCACACATTAATTATACAATAATACAAAAAAATTGTCTTTTATAAGAATATGTTATTAATTGCATATTGTGATAATCTTAAAAAAAAGTAATTTAAGACGTGCCCTTATTATAAAATTAATTACACAATACTAAGATTTTTGTATCACATACATGATGGCAAGATAATTCATCATTTTATTTAATGTGTTTTATTCTTATAAATGTACAAATAAAATAGTAACTAATAGAAAACATAGTATCTATATGTTTGCTCCTTATTTCTAAAAAACCATGACTTTAATTTAAATATGAACCATTCTTATATTACTATTACTATTATATTGTTATGTTAAATTGATTTAGGAAAAAGAAAAATAAAAAACACACGTCAAAACCAAATAAAACCAAACTGAAAAGTTTGGTTCAAGTCTGAGTTTTGAAGATTTAGAAACCGAAATCGAAACCGAATTTTTACATTTGGTTTGAGTTTGGATACCTTAATTTCTACCCCAACCGAAACCGAAAACACCCTTAGTCCACACTGCAAAATGGGGGTCTTTCTACATCACTACGACCATCTCACCCAACACATTACATCAACACGACCATCCCAGCCAATGTAAACCATCTCAGCTGGCATGGACCATCTCAACATAACTAGGTTCTAAGTCCTTTAACATGGGCATTCTTAACTGATTTTTCAATAATGGGCAAGGCTTGGTTGAAAAGCAGAACCTAGAATCCAATTAGAGGCCAAATTATCTACTTGTATTTTTGGACTCCTTCAATTGTACTTAAACCTTCCTTTTTAATTTTTAAAAATTTAATTATATTTTAATTTTAATGAAAAGTGGGAGTGCATGATTATTCAAATAGATCTTTATTTTTATTTTTTTACTAATGGAATCAGTTTGACCCCATTTTAGTCGTTGAAAAAGTTTTTAAAATTTTGATTATTGAAAAGCTGAATTTGATTATTGACTAATTGATTGTTAAGATTCTCTTATGTCAATGGATTGTGCATGTTTTAAGTAATATTGTTATAATTGATTATTTTAATTATGCTATTGGAGATACTCTAACCACTACGCCACTCGCTACTTTTTACCATATTTTCTTTAATTTGAATATAACATAATCCCACACGCATCACGAGCGCACAAAAATTTAGTAGAAACAAAAAAAAAGTCATTATATTGGGTTTTATTACAAGCTAAGATTACCCATCTGAATCAACTGGTAAATTTTATGATCATGCATTCATGCTTTTGATTGGAACGATGGAGGGCGTTCCACGAGGGCAAGATTGAAAATATTGGTGACCTGTGTGAATGTTCAAACTCTCGGACGTTTGGATGTAAATCCAAAATATTACAATTTACACGTGTCATCTACATGTATATGAAGATAAATATTTTATTTAAACTTAATTTAAAAGTAAGCCTTTTTTTAGAATACGCAGTTATAAATAGATCTAGTTACAATGAGTTTGATGAGGGGAAAGGGGGTGGGGAGGAGACTCAAACTCTAATGTCTCATGTAAATATACTATTATTTAATTATTTGAACTAAGATTTGAATCTAATTTTTAGCTAACTTTAGCCTTCTTAAATTTTTTTTAATCTAAATATATGCTTAAATGAATTGAACATCAAGAGATAAAATGTTAGCTCTGATATACAAGACTACCCACTTTAGCATTCCACCGGAGTTCAAACTTGCGTGCTAGCATTGGTTGAACTCTTATTTCCCTTCCCAACTAATATACTCTAATAGACCACCCCCCACCAAAAAAAATAGAAATAGACCACTTCCCCCCACTAATTTTTTTATTTTTTTACAAAAAAAAAAAATCCGCCCTGTCCCTCCTGGTTCCGCCCTTTGAACACTAATTGCGTATTTGTAAGGAAAGATAAAAAGGACAACATGATAAAGTTATCATATTTTGTGTTTATCGTTAAGGAGGATGAGATAAGTATATTTATTATGTGTTTGGGGGTAGGATATATAATATATATTTATCTATCTCACAACTGGTACAGCAATAGATAAGATAACATATATGATAAATTATCCCAATTGTCTCCTCTTTTAAAAATCAGGTACCTTATAAGTGAAGATCCTAGAAATTAACAAATTAAACCCTAAAGTGTGGGGTACTTTGCAACATTTTTCTTAATGTTTCAAAAGTTGCGATGTCAACTTCAAAATATATTTACTGTTGAAATTTAAATATGTAGTTAATTTCCATTTAAAAAAGTTAACTGTTTGCTTATGGTGACGTGGCAATAATATGGAACAAAACCATTAAAGCAAATTAAATCCTCAAGTATGGAGTTAGTTACAACATCAATTATTTAAAATAAATTAACATTAATAATAGTAATATAAATAATTATCCATCCTATTATAAAGATAATTACAATGTCCAATACTGTCCATAACAACTAGTGCATGAATTCCTAATACAACTTTTTTTTCTATTAAGATAACTGCTACTTCCTCGGACATAACAATAAATCATTTATTTATTCGTTTCCTCGTAATTCCATTACGAATTCCGTTTTCTATTCTTATGGACTTCCTAAAACAGTAAAAATAGGGTGTCACGCCCAATCCCACTTTGGCCTAGTAAGATATTGTCGGCTTTATTTTTGAGCCTGCATAGTTTTTACTTTTCTCCCAAAAAGCCTCTAACTAAGAATGACTAGTGACCACAAACAAATGTAGCACATCAATTTACCTCAACTAGACAATGTGAAACGAACACATATAACGTGTAGCTTGCCGGTACCTATTGCAGCCAATTCAATCACATATAATAACCACTCACAACCCCACCCAAGGTCATTACATCCACCCCCTTATGGGGCCCAACATCATCATTGGCACACTTTCAACTAGATTTCCCCTCTAATACCATTATGTCACATATCGTTTCGCTTTAGGCTTCAGCTCGCACGATTTTTGTTTTTCTCCCAAAAGACCTCTTATTAGGAAAGACGGGTTACCACACACATAAATAACACATCACTTTACCTCACTCAGGCGATATAGGACGAACAATTATAATATGTAGCTTACCAGCACCTACTACAGCCAATCCAAATACATAGAGCAGCTGGTTCACAACACTAAGGTTATTACATAGGGTGAGTTTCACAATGCCCCATAAGAAATACTCATTTTTCTTTCCAATGGTTAATATAAAATAATTAAGATAGTACGAACCTTTTAGAAATAATGCAAAGTATATTTGACAAAATAATCACCATTAAAAATAAAATCAAACAGTTGCTTATTTAACAAATTACTTCTAAGGTCGCCCCATTGACTAGGCCCATATACTTTTTACTTTTCAATCAAATAATTGACCAATAGTGAATTATTTTGAACAACACAAGTTTTCATCTCCCCACCTAATTATTCTTAGGGTGGTACATATCAATTCATTGAAGTGTTTTTTAATGGTATCAAAAGGTTAGTATATCATTTTCAAAATATTCTTTTAGTCAAATCAAGCTATACATAATTGCAGTTTAAAGTACATTAGGCAGTATTTATTTTCAAAATATAGTTTGACCTTAAAATAGAAAATAAGTATTACTCACATATTTAGGTTGTTGGTTTGGTTGCCCACTATTTTTTTTTCCCCAAAATTTTAAAAACTCAATCAAAACCAACTTACTTTCACACTTCAAAATTATTTCAAACTTTCTCTCTCTATTTTTTTTTTAGCCATAACTTTAAATCCAAAAATCCAAAAATAATAAAAAATATATATTTGAAACCTACTTACGAGATCTATAACATAAATTGTGATATTTTTTGAATTTTTTATGCGTTTTTTTCATTGGTTGAAAAAAAGTCAAACAAAACCAAATTCACTTTTCAACATACTCTTACTCAACCAAACACATAAAAACTTTTAGAAAACTTGTCTAGAAACATTAACCAAACACAACCTTAGTGCTTTGTATTTAACTTTGTGTCCTAGTATTACGCATTATTTTCAAAATGCTTAATATAACAAAACAAATAATATATTTGAAGTGCCCAATTTCTACTAAGAACCTAATTTATGTATATAAATTACAAAAATATTATGTACATATTATTACTATTATACTATCTATACAAATAAATTATTAAAAAGTGTAAAGGTACTTTTCCCACTTTTCAATTCTTTTTGTCTGAAGCTCAACAATATTTTTTAACTCTCTTACTTTTCACTTTTCTCCTCTACCACCATGACAATTATTCGTGGATTGTATGCCTAGGTTGATTTTAGGCTTTTTATAAAAAAATGTTTAAGATTTGATGAGTGAAAGCAAAAATTCATATGTCTAATTACTGTCAAAATCATATGTTGTGTTATCTAGCAGATATATCAATCAATCATATAAAGCAATCACAACACGAAGAAATAACTAGGTATACATACTTGCGTATGACTAACTCTCGGGACTTACCGACAATATTTCACTATATCAAAACGAGATTACAAGACATCTTGGATTCTATATGTTGTATCCGATAAGTTCGGTGAACTTCCATTAATGTCACATTTTCAAATCTTCAGTTGGTGCAAATAACAATACAATATAAAAAGTTTTTTGGTATCGGAATTAAGCCAACACAAAAAATAAACCTCCCCCTTTGGCTATTTCGATAACAAAACACATATAGCTAATAAAGATGCTTTGATGCGTTGTTTATAATAACTCTATTATAGAGTTAATGTCTAAGTAATCCGTACACTACAGACGTTAACTCAAATACAAACCTACTCTAAGTCTTCGATGTAAGCTGCTTTAACTTCAACAAATCAAAAGAGAGAGCTGGAAGATCAAACATGTAATCCTAAAGCACCAAAGCTCAACAAACACCTTAAGAAGCACGTGGGCAAGAAATAACAATTGCAAATACCAATTGTTATACCACAAAATTATTTCTCCCTCTCAAACTATTTTTACTTTACTACTACTCCCTCACATATTCATTCTCATCCTTTCATTTATCTCCCCTTAACAAATTCTCCCCTTGAGGATATGAACTTTTCTCTCTCTATTTTTGTCATAGGAATAAACAAAACAATGAGATATTCACTTATCTCAAGACTCATACAAAGCATATATTATCAATTAAAGTAAAAAGCATATCATGTCCAAGCAAATATATCCTAAATAGCAATGTTATTCACTTATCTCATGACCTTCTAGCTAAATCTCCAGAAACCCTTAATCATCAACTCTCATCTATCATGGACTAGGTTTGGAGTTTCAATAGCAAATTTTATTTTATTTTAAAAAAAAACACTTTTGCACAATATTTGACATGCATTTCTATGTAACAAATATCAAATTCGAAGTATATTAATTAAGCTTCAAAATATGTGATTTTCATTAACATGATACACATACTCTGCATATAGCAATTCATCAACAATATATTACATATACGCCAAACAACATAGAGTACAGTTATATATATATATATATATATCTCATTGTGCTATTAATACAAACCATACAAAGTGTTAACAAATAATATGAGTTTTGAAACACTTACACATCCAAATATAAGAGAATTTATAAAACCTCTAAGTCATTATTTTGCAACTAGTTCTTTTTCGTATTCAAAAGCTATTTTTCTAAAAAAATAAGCAATTTGGCATTCAAACTTGTGGTTTTTTGTACAAGCATCTTATCTTTTGATGGAGGCTTTCTCCGGTAGTGGAGGCCAGCTATTTCCATTTGAAACTTTCGGTTATCCTTTCATTATGGTAGCCCTTTTTCATCCCTTTTACATTTTTTCTCAATTGCTTGTCTTTTATTTTTCACTCAAAACTACATCTAAAACCTCATTGCCTTAACCACAATGATTTTCTTAGACTTTCTCCCTAAATAAATAATATATAGGACACTCTGAAGTTTCAAATTAAAAGTAAGAGCCTAACCACAAGGTTACTTAATAAGTATTAATGTAAATTGTACAATGTAGTGTGTGGGATATATACAAAAACTCTTATGCGATTAAAATAACATGCTTTCGATTATCGAATTGTCAAAGTATTATGCACACATATCTCCAAATTAAGCATTTGAACATACAAATCTAGAGATATTCGAAAATAAAAAGTAGTTACAATAACATCGCATGCAAGTAATGGATTTCAAAATGAATAGACAACATAGCACTTGAAAATCCAAAACCAAAATCTACTTTGCTTCGGTACCTATAAAAGGAGCTAAAACTTACCAAAGCAACAAACTCACCTAGCATAACCATCCATCTGGCTAATCATGTACTAGGCGAATTCCTTATCACCTAAGTAGATGTAATGATCCCCTTAGAAACCCAAATCTTTCTAACCCATGGAGTCCTATCCTTTTTGTGTTCCTCAGCTTGTCTAACACTAGATTCACTACCTAGAACCTTAATATTCTTGTTTTTCTTTTTCTTTCCTCTCAACTCAGGTTTAGGTTTATAAACAATAACACTTTTTGGCTCAAAGCATGCCAACAAAACCCTCTTAAGTTACCTTTCCTTTTGCAGTACTTATACTAAAAAGACTACGGGACCATGTGTTTCTACACGTGAAAATGTATCATTTGATTTTCAAGAACTTTTGAATGGAAAACATTTTGAAAAACTCAATTTTTGAAAAAAAAAAATGTTTTCCCTTTTAAACATTCTTGGCTTTCTTTGGAGCTTGAGCAGTTTTATCAATGAAAGCTTTAGACTTAAAAGAAGTAGCAATATTGAAACTTGAATTTTAAGGAGTGGCCTTAACAAAAACAACCTTGGTTTGCTTTTGAGCATTAATATTTGAAAATCAAAGTCCTTTTTTTGAACATGTTTTCAAATTTCTTCGAGTTAGTTTTCAACCCAACTTTGACAGTTAAAGCATTTTCAAGTTGTTGAGTTAGATTGCAAATGCCTTCCTCAAGTCATTTTATCATGTCATCATACTTCAAATTTGCCACTTTTAAAGAATCAATTAGGTCGATAAATTTTTCCTCAAGTTGTTTAATTTTCTTTAAAAATTCGGTCATTTCAGCCTTTGCATTGTCAAAACTTGCTTTGTCCATTTTTAAATCAATAAGCTCTTTCTAAAAAAATAAATATTTGATGTTGACGAAAGTTTTAAATTTTCAACATAAAGTTTTTGGCATTCTTCTAAAAGAGCATCATAGACCGATTGAATATCCAAAAAAATCTCCTTTTCATTAGAAAGTTAATTATTTAAATTTGAAATCTCTTTATTCATTTCTTCTAAGGAGACTTTTGTGTCAAAAGCAATATAATAATGTGATTCCTGTTAATTTTCTTCATCATCACTAAGAGTGGCACGCGTTCTCTTTTTGTTACCACTTTCTTGTTACAAGTTTCTCATTCTTGTAAGGCAATCGGAAGCCTAGCTTGTGACCCTTAACTTGACACTCAAAGCATTTCTCACTCTGTTGGGGCTTACTTTTACTATTCCATTTCCTTAACTTCCTAAAATTCTAACCATTTCTGTTGGATTCCAAATTAATTAGCTTCATGAATTTATTAAAATTATGTGCTAAATTAGCTATCTCTTAAAATTCAGACAAAAAGTACTCAATAAATTCACATTGGTTCTCATCTTTAGCTCAAAGTGGAATGGTCTGTTCTGCCTTAACCGTTTGAGTCTTGTATTCTGAAAACCGGTTACACTCAAAGGTTTAAAGGGAGCCAATCAATTCATTCTGAATTAAGGAATCAAAATTCTTGTTATCTTCTATGGCAATAATTTTTGGCATAAACCTATCAAGCAAAGACTGGAAGTTTTTTTTTAGAACATGAGATTTAAAAATAATTTTGCCAAAGTTGTAGAGAGAATCCACTATGCCTTTGAGCTTGCTGTTAAAAATATCAAATGTCTAATCTTTTTTCATCATTATGATTTGAAATTATATTAAGCAAAGACATTATGATTTTATTTACAACACGAGATTCAGAAATAAATTTGCCAAGGTTGTAGAGAAAATTGACTATCTCTTTGAGCTTACTGTGAAAAGTATCAAATGTCTTATCTTTTTCCATATCATGGTTTAAAATTATGTCATGAGCCTTTGAATTTTGGAACTTTTTCACAATTGAGGTTCCATAAAAAATTACTGTTAAAATTGTGAAGTCTAAATATGTATTCGCTTGATTCCTTCAACAAAAATATGTTTGCTTGTAAGTTACTTGAGTCGTTCAATATTACATCTGAAGAATTACAAGCAAGACAAGCTACATAAGAGATGCATTGAAGGACTACATTGAGATAAACGGTGAGCATTGGCATTTGAAATTAATTTCCTAGGTAGTATTTTCATAAAAGCTTTTTTTGGGTCGAACTATTTTTTACTATTTTTGTTGGTATTTTTCTCGTGTTCGTAATGCTTCGGCATACCGAATTGTTAAGGAAACTCTTGAATTGTGTTCCTAACATGTTCCTAGAATTGCCCCGAAAATTTGGACTGAATTTGAGTTCAAACAGATTTTACACAGCAAAAAACAAAAAAAAAGATTCAATTAAAAAATAAAATAAAAAGATTAATTTTGAAAATTTCAAATGGTCCAATTAAACACCCCCCACCCCAGTGGTCCCCACTTATTTAAAATCATGTGATGTTGTTTAAAAATTGTGCGGTGACTTTTGTTATTTTAGTTTAAATGTGTGGTTGCCTTTTTAAATCAAATACCACCGAGCCATGTGTCAATTTATAATGGTTAGCTTTTAAAATTGTACTAAAGTTAATGGGTGGATTGGTACGAGTTTTATTTACTTGGTCTAATTCGACCTTTATTTTTGGGCAACATATTTTTATAGCTAAAATTTTTATTTTAAGTTTTTTTAACCTTTTCTTAAATTCTAAAGGGAATTGATCTCTATATTTTTATATAAAAAGACTCATAGGGTAAGGAAATTTTATACCTTTTACACACATGTTTTAAGAGAGATTTTCAAACTTTGGAAAGAGATTAAAACCTCCAAACATAAAACCAACTTTGAATTTTTAATTCATGCCAAAGCAATTGTTCATTCTTTAAAGAACAAATCAAATCCCAAAATGCAAGTGATTTGCAAAGGGAGTAGAAGAACGTTGTGATACTGTGGTGAGTGATTTGGTGTGAAGCTGCTCGTGCGATTCGGATTAATCATGCATTGCAAGGATACCTAGTTAATTCTGGTGTTTACTTATCTGTTTAAATACTTTATTACGTGTTGCATGTTATAAAAGATTAAACATATTTTCTAGAATTAGAATCCATAAATTTTTATGGTTTACTTTTTGATTCGATTAAAATTGGTTTTTGAAAATTATACCATTAAATAACAAACCTAGGGTTAATTTGTTTATTTGCTTCCACACGCTCTAGCTTTTTCACTTGGTATCAAAGGATGTTACCCAATTAAGTTGTTAGCGTTATGTCAGATATAGGTTGTTTGCGCTTGGTTTTTCTTTTTTTTGCTATCATGGGTAAAGATCAAACATCTATCACTCATATTTTGGATGGTTCTAATTATTCATACTGTAAAGCTAGAATGTAAATTTTATTAAAATCCAAAAATGAACGCATATGGATTACAATAGTGAATGGTTGGAAAGCACCCTCCACAAGTATAACGATTGAGAATGTTAATAAAATTAATATCAAACCTCTTGAATTGTGAACTGCTAGTGAATTTGAATCGGCTAAGTGGAACTATAAAGGGCTAAATTTAATCCAAAGTCATGTAACGGATGACAATTTCAAAAAAAATTCCACGTGTGAAATGTCAAAAGAGGTGTAAAAAATCTTAAAAGTGGTTTATGAAGGTATAAACACTGTAAAAAATTCTAAAATTCAACGTTTAAGTTCAAAATTTGAAACAATTATAATGAAAGACAATGGAAACCATCACAAAGTTCCAAAGAAGGTTCAAAGATATAGTTAATTCTCTTTACAATTTGAATGAAATAATTTATGAACATAGAATTATAAAGAAAATTCTACGATTTTTGCTAGACAGATTCATTCCAAAATTACTAATATATAAGAGAGTAAAGATTTAAATATTTTGAAAGAGAATGCAAACAACAATACAACAAAAAAATATTTTTGACATTAGAATTAAGCCAATGCAAAAAATAAACCTTACACGCCATCTATCAAAATAATTTGTTAAGTGCCTTTTAAAATGTATCCCTAATAATTACTCTACCAAACTAAAAAGACAAATAACTATTTTTAAATCCTTATCATTTTTAGATTCGTGATGTTATACACCCCTAATTTGTAGTTGGGACACTATAGTAGCCCCAACACATATTTTATAATATTAATGATAAAGACCACCACAAGCGACACCCAACATAATAAGAAAAAGAGGAAAAAAAAAGGACGAAAACCTATTTTATATGCATAAGAGATTTCAAATAAAGCGCACCACCATTTGTGTTTAAAAAATCACTTGGACTATAAAATTATTTTATCTTCTTAAGGGAATGATCATTTTGCTTCATTGATGTATTAATACTCGTAATTAACGCTTACATTATTGACATAACTAACAACATTTAATAAGAAAAAAAATCATCATATAATACTTGAACACACAATGCTGACATAACACTATAAACTTGAAAACTTGTCACTGAAACATTCCACAAAATTTGGTAAAGTATTACCGAATATGCAACCTAATATTCGGTGACCTCTTGTTGAATATGACAACCAACTAATTCGTAGCATACTCGATGACCTTATGATGAGTTTGGTGACTCAATTTGATAATAAGGTGTCAAATTCGTAATGTTAAATCGGCAATGTCTGGCTGAGTATTTGTGGTGTTTATCTTCTCTTACAATATATCATATCTATTGCAATGCCAAAGATAACATAAATAAACTTTTCTTGGCCAGAATAACAAAAATGGTGAAGTAAGTTGATGAGCCAAATAAAAGGGCAATGGTTCGATTATGTATTTGTTTCAAGTGCAATCTAATTTGGTGTTTTAGTTAGATGATGATGTGCATTTACTGTAATTTTATTTAATGGAGCATCCAGATTCCTAATTTTGTAGTCATAACACCAAATACTTGGTATTATGGTTGTCCTTATAAAAAAATATCCTCGTTCAAATTTGTGGTGTCCTAGCTACAAGAGAATGGTGCATATAACATCACCCTTTTTCAATTAAGTTAGCTTATAGGACCCTCTCATCATCCACTTCCTTTCTAGTTCACTTTGTGTCACTTATCCTTTCCCCCTTCACCCTTACACTTATCATGCACATGCACATGTCCCATCCAGACATTTATATCTAATGTGGGTAACAAATAATATCACTTTTGGTTTTCACTTAAAATTATATATGTACTTTGAATTAATTTAGAATGTACTTTAAATTAATTTAGAGAACTAATTATATAATTTTGGACTCACATTTTGTATTAGAGCACGTATAAGACTTTGTAATACCCTTTAAATTGAACTAGGGAAGTTATCATTTATGAATTTATTACCTGCCCTTTGGAGATCAAAAATGGGGTTCTTTCCTTAGTTTCAAGGGTACTGTTACCCTAGGGTTTATCGGAAGTGCTTGATATTTACCTTTATAATTTATTTTCTATTTTCTTAAGCTTTTCATATATTCATATGTTTATGTAACAAGCTATAAATAATATAAGAATGACAAGCAAAAATAAATATCATCCGATAAATTTTTGAGATAATAGATGCATTGAACCAAGGACATCCAAGCCTCTCTCACTTGAGCTACATACTCCAAACTAATTATTCCAGTCAAAACTAGTATATATACAACAAAGAATATGTCTGACAGCAATATGTTGGTCTTCTTGGTGTGTAATATATAAGGCCTCTTGATATTTTATAATAGAGATAATTTAGGTAGTGTATGTGTGTACTATTTTGAAAGTGTATTGCTATTTAAAAAAATAAATTTGCAAGTGCTAAAATAAATAATTAAATGATATAAATCCTTCTTTTAATTGGAAAATGATGCACGACATGTCTACCTGGAGTCATAAGTATAGCACATGTTTTATTAGATATGAATGACTAATTAATTAGTTGAGTTTGAGGTTGGCCAAATATATTATATAATTTTTAGTTAATCCTAGTTCAAAAACTCAATTTGTCCCTTTATCTCATGATTTTGAGCACGTACTATATTAAGTTACTGTTGGGTTTTGGGCCTATTGGAATAGCCCAATAAGAGACACCCATAGTGAGCTTTAGGGTTTTAGGCTCCTTTAACCCTAATATATATATTTAGGTCTTGAGACCTAAAGTGTGGTTACACAAGAGATCGATTGCAGTCTCCTTTTTTTCCAAGCACATTCTAGGATTTCTACTTGGGAGTATCTAATGCCGTGGGCACAGTGGTAATTGTTCGCGTAACGCTACACAACATGAGTATCATATGGCCAATTGCATTAGATCTAAATCAATCCGCTGCGTATATAGGTATGAGATACTTGTATTATTTTTTTTCCAACATTGGTATCAGAGGGTGAAAGTTGGTCTTCATACTTGATCATATATATATATACTCTTAGTAGGAGGAAAATTTTTTTTTACACGTTTTTCAAAGAAAAAGACAGTTTCAATTTTGTAAGGAAAAAAAACTGTTTTCCAAATCAAGTTGTACATCATGTGGGATTTATTTCACAGTTTCAGTTTTAAAAAAAATTAAACTGTTTTAAAAGAAGAAAACAATTTTTGATTTAAAGGATGAAAAAAAATAGTTTTTGTTTTTTTATTTAAAAAAAACAAATTATAGTAAACATTTTTAAAAAAACATAACATGTTAGTGTTTTCAGTTTTTTTAGCAATTTTCGAGCAAAATGTTTTGTTTTTGTTTGCACTGTCATGTGTGTTTTTTTTAAGGTTATTATGATACCATGCAATTTTTTTGATATAAATCACTGTTATATATTATTGTCTTGCATGTTTTACCTGTTCTATATATAGTGGGAGTATAGTGGTGGCTTAGAGCTCCTGTACACTTTTGCACGTAATTTTAATTTTAATTTAATAATATTACATGATGTGGGAGATGATTTTGAGCGAATCGATCTTTCGATCTCATGTCATGTGTGAACTATTAAATTTAATTTAAGACTCATGCTGCAAAATTTTGATGTGTTGTACTAATAATAATGTCCTATTAAATATCTTTTTCTCTTTCGCATTTAGATGGCATCTAAGAGTATAGTTGTTAACCTGAACAAAGGCGAGAAATTGGACGGTGACAATTATGATATTTGGCAACGTAAGATTCAATATCTCCTTGACGGGTAATAGGTTTTGGAAACCTTGACCTCGTCCTTGACTCCACCACCAAAGGATGGCAATGGTACCCAACATCAGTGCGATCAAAAGTCCTACAAAGAGTGGGTTAAGAAGGATCATTGTGCACGCTTTGTTATGCTTAATAGCATGCACAATGACTTGATCAGCGCGTTTGAAGACTGTAAGACTGCTCAAGAAATGTAGGATGCCCTGAAAGCTAAGTTTGTTTCCACTTTAACTACTCGATTGCGTGCGTTGACCTTGATGTTTGACTAGTATAATATGCGCTCACACATTCCAATAAAGCAGCATCTTAACAGGTGTCAACTAAGATCCGTAAGCTCAAGGTAGCTAGGAATAACTTGAGCGATGAACAACAGGTTCAAGTTAGGATTCGTTCTTTATCGATTCGTGGGAGCATATGATAGTCAATATGACGCACAATGAGAACATCAAAACTTTTGATGATTTAGCGTGACATTTGGAGTTAGACGGTGAGCGCTTAAAAGATGCTAAAGCAAATAGCTCCTCTTATATAGTTCATTCTGGTTCGGGCAAGGCAGCTGAGTTTAAGCGCAAGAACCAGAATAATGGAAAGAAGAACGATGATGAGCCTGCGCCTAAGAAGGAAAACTCTGCTAAACGCAAGCGGGGCAAGCGTGGCGGCAAGAAAGGCAATGCCAGCAAAGCATGCTTCAATTGTGGTAAGGAAGGTCACTTCGCTTGTGACTGCACTGAGCCGAAAAAGGTACTCTTAAATTATAATTCTCCTCCTGTTTATGTAACAAACCATGTTATGGTAGCTCATCCTTCGAGTTGGATATGTGGATTCAGGAGCAGCCGAACATGTCGTGAGGGATCGAGTTTGATATGTAGAGTACCGCCAGATACCAGCAGGAAGCAAAGTACTTTATGTGGGCAATGGAGAAGCTGTTCAAGTTTTAGGTATTGGTACCTATAAGCTGAGCATGCGCGGTGGATGTGACCTGTTGATCCATGATGTATTGTTTGCTCCTGATATTCGACAGAACCTTCTATCAGTTTCTGCTTTGCTTATGCTAGGATTTTGAGTAATTTTCGAGAACAATAATGTTAGCATTTTCTATAGAACAATGTTTTATAGCAGTGGTTTTCTTTCAGATGGAATATTTGTTTTGGATATTTATTATTCCAGTAATAATAATTCTATTTTCTTTTTGACTTTTGCTGATAATTCTGCGATTTAGCATGCTAGACTTGGGTATATTGGCCAGGACAACATTGTTTAAGAAGAAAGTCGATTGGGAAATCATTTAGAAAAGCCACCGGAGCATCTTTTCCTTTGCAATTAGTTTATTCAGACATTTGTGGCCCACTTAGTGTGAGGGCAATGCATGGTGCTAACTATTTTATCACATTTATAGATGATTATACACGTTACTGTTATGTTTATTTGATATCCCATAAGCCTAAGGCATTGAATTGCTTTAAATGTTTTATGAGTTTGGTAGAGAATCAAAGTGAGAGGACAATTAAGGCTCTCCGTACTGATCGTGGACGTGAGTACTTATCTGAGCTATTTAAGTAGCTTTGTGATGAATAAGGAATCCAGAGGCAGTTAACTATTCCATATACTCCACAGAAAAATGGTGTAGCAGAAAGAAGGAACAAAACCCTTTTGAATATGGTTAGCTCGATGATGGCGCAAGGTAACATCCTAATATCTTTCTAAGGGGATGCTATCTTAGCTGCAGCCTACATCCTCAACCGTGTGCCTTCTAAATATGTTTCGTCAATGCCATATGAGCTTTGGACGGGCAGGAAGCCCAACTTAAGCCATTTGCGCCCATGGGGGCGACGGAGTATATTCACACTAGTTCCCATTCGCATGGAAAACTAGGCCCTACGGCGCATAAGTGCAAATTCAATATATATTCTGAGGAATCTAAAGGATATATAATACTTGGTGAATAAGAAGATGGAACAGTTTTTGAGATTGAGTCACAAGATGTGAATTTTCTATAGGATAAATTCCTCAAGAGAGGGGATGTGGACAGAAACATTGAGTTGTTTGAAATGGTAGAATCGGACGAATATGTTTTAAATCCAAATATGGATATTGAGAACGACTCGGTTCCAAGTGGGAGTGTGTGACCTCCTAGTGGGAGTGTCCCTCCACTAGAGACTGATTCTCATAGTCCACATTTGCGTAGAAGTAATCGTGAATGTGTCCCACGTCGTCGTTTTGAAATTGAGGGGGTAGTTTTCATGTGTGTGTCCGCAAGATGTAGACGAGCCTAGAAATTATTAGAAGGTTGTCACGTCCACTGCTTCGACTGAATGAAAAGTTGCAATGATTGATAAGATGGAGTATATAAGGAAAAACAATGTTTAGGACTTGGTGGATCTCCCGCCGGGGCAAAAGGCTATGGGGAACAAATGGGTTTTAAAAGTCAAACATAAGGCAAATGGTTCCATTGATTGGTATATAGCTCGCCTTATGGCGAAAGGCTATACCTAAAGAGAGGGCGTTGACTATGAGGAAACCTTCTCACCGGTAGTGAGGTTTGCCTCGATCCGCCTCATTCTAGTTATTGTCCCTCATATGGATTTAGAAAATTTTCAGATAGATGTTAAAACTGTATTTCTCAATGGAGAACTAATTGAGGAAATCTATATGGATCAACATGTTGATTTTGTAGCCAATGGGCAATAATGCAAAGTTTGCAAGCTCAACCGTTCCATTTATGGGTTGAAGTAGTCATCTAGAAAATGATACCTGAAATTTCATCGAGCCATTTCCTAAAATGGGTTTACAATGATCGAGGAAGACCACTGTGTGTATGTTAAACGTTATGAAAATTATTTCTTGATCCTTTCTTCGTATGTAGACGACATTCTATTAACTGGAAATAATAAAGAGATTGTTGCCACCACGCAAACGTGGTTATCTTGAAATTTTGAAATAAAGGACATGGGCGAGGCAAAGTATGTGCTCGGAATTAAGATCCTAAGAAATCGATCAAAGAAGCTTCTTGGTTTATCTCAAAAGACTTACATAAGAAAGATACTTGAACGATTTCAGATGCAAGCTTGAAAACCCATTGACACTCATGTTGAGAAGGGTAATACCTTAAGTCTGGACATAAGTCCTAAGACTCCTGATAAGAAGGAAAATATGGCTCGTGTTCCGTATGCTAACGCTATTGGTAACCTGATGTACGCGATAATGTGTCGCGACCCGACATTTACTATGCAATTGTTCTTGTCAGTAGGTTCCAAGGGAACCCTGGGATTTCTCATTGGAAAACAGTGAAGAGAATACTTTGATATTTGAAATGCACAACTTATTATATGCTTTGCTATCAAGCATCGACTTTGCGTGTAGTTGGATACACCGATACTGACTGAGGAGGTGACCCAGACGAATGTAAATCCATGTCAGGCTATGCTTTCTTGTTCAACGATAGAGCAATATCATGGTGCAACAAAAAGTTGACTTGCATTGCACTATCTACAATGAAAGCGGAGTACGTTGCTTGTTCAGCTGCTGTTCAAAAAGGTGTTTAGTTAAGAAGATTCCTTCGAGAGTTTGGCATTGTTAAAAGAGCTTCGGAGACGGTTACTATTTACTGTGATAGCTCGGCAACTCTTGCATACTCTAAGGATCCCAAGTATCATGAAAAAACCAAACATATAGACATTAGATACCAATTTCTTCGTGACATGGTTATGCAAAAGGAGCTGGTCCTTAAGCATATCTGTACTAGTTGCATGGTTGCAGACCCTTTGACTAAACCTATAGTCAGAGACGTTTATCAGGCTCATGTTAAAAGTCTAGAGTTACGTAAGTTATGATTGTTTTTTACCATGGAAGATGTTTGATATTACTGATATTATTATTAATAAATTTTAGAATTTATTGCTCTTATATTATTGTTTTAATGTAATTGCTAGTCCACACATTATCCATGATCGGGATATCATGGTATGAGTATGTCAACAGGTATTGATCGACTCTCTCACACGAGTGATTGCTTTTGGCGCCTGAAGGGCGAGCAAAGATGAGACGCGTCAAGCTTGTGGTGTTGTGATAGCGAGCTAAGTTGACATTGATTAAATTGTCGTCTTGAAAAGGGCCAAGATTAAGTATTTTGAAGACTGAATATGGATACCCCATTATCCATATATATAACCTGTAGATAGCCATATGTGAAATTTCAACTAGGCGCTCAGATAAGCGAACAAGTAGATTTTTCAGGTCAGGCGCTTGACAACGATTGGATTAAGATCTGTACGATGTTTGGTAGTGACATACGCTCTTTGTTGAAAGAGAACTCCACCGTAGCATGTAAGTCGTACTATATGTGCTTGGCGACCTATATAAGGAAGTGATAGAATAATCCCAACTTCTTAAGTGTGTGAGTCCTTATGGATTAGCACAATATGTATGATCATTTACTATTTTCCCCTATATGACTTTTGACTGTATCACGAAGAGGAAGTTCAATATATGCTACTTTGATGTGTGTATCATATGATCAAGACTGATTTGGCCTAAAGGGACATCGGTGGGAAAGTAATTGAACAAAATATAAGTGATATGAGGGCGAAATAATAACTATTTAGTAGCACGTTCAAGTTTTATGATCACTAGTACCAAGTTATGTCGCTTTTTCTGAGAGTAGCGACGTAGTTGTGAGAATAAAACGGGAGAGTTCTAAGCATTGATCCGAGATGTGACTCCAAGGAATTGGAGATGCTTAATCTGAATGTGGTTGAATATGTCAGGAGCAAAATGAGACGCTATAGGAATGTTCTATGTTGATTCTTTGAATTTAGCATAGTATTCCAATTTTTTTCCTTTTCAGGTGACTCGCGGTCGCACAGCTCATTTATTAAGTATAAATGGGGAATCAAGAATGGTGCAAGATAAAGTGCAATAATTTGCCCACCATGTGTGAATGGGAGATGTTGGGTTTTGGGCCTGTTGGGATAGCCAAACAAGGGATACCCATAGTGGGCTTTAAGGTTTTGGCTTCTTTAACCCTAATATATATATATATATATTTAGGTCTTGAGACCTAAAGTGTGGTTACACAAGAGATTAACTACTGTCTTTTTTTTTCTTTTTTTTTTTCTAAGCACATTCTAAGGTTTCCAGTTAGGAGTATCTGAAACTGTGGGCACAGTGATAGTTGTTCGCGTAACGCTATATAACGTGAGTATCGTAAGGCTAATCGTACTAGATCCAAATCAATCCGCTGCGTATACAGGTATAAGATACTTGTATTATTATTTTTTTCCAACAGTTACGATTGACAATTTTCATTATCCAATAGCTCTCAAGCTAGTAATTTTGTTTCTATTAATAAAATGATCCACCTTTAGATAGATTAAAACAAGAGAATTAGCAGCATGCATAATTACATGGCCAGCAATAACATTCTGGAAGCTCACATGATTAATTAATTAATAAAAGTTTTATGAGGAAAATAATATTGTGAAGTTTGATTGATAATAATTCTTATATATCAATCATAGTACATTAAAATTAGAAGTTTAATTGATAATACTTTTTATAATAGGGCATGTACTAACATGACCCTTATTATAATGAAGGCTTTTCTCAACCCAAACACACTTAATCTTTTTTATCCATCAACCCATTTTCACATTTACGTTTTTGTAGGTAGTTTACCACTCCAATAATTTTTAAATTATTAGATGGATAGGCTATTTTCCCTTACTATATGTTA
This sequence comes from Lonicera japonica, assembly GCA_021464415.1. Lineage (NCBI taxonomy): Eukaryota > Viridiplantae > Streptophyta > Magnoliopsida > Dipsacales > Caprifoliaceae > Lonicera > Lonicera japonica. Next base: position 61,259,957 of record CM038464.1, read on the forward strand.
ATCTTCTTATACATACTTTTATTTCACCTATTAATATTCTTTTGTTTCACGTTATAAAGGCTGATCTTAGGGGTAGGATCATTTGGTGTTATCGTGTTAGTTTTAACAATCTAATGTAGTATGCATTTTTTTTATGGTGTAGAAGTTAGCAATGGAGTTTCCTCATTATAAAGGATAGGGAAAACTAACGATATAATAAGAAATGTGTATGTTGCGGGGGTTAGAGAATTTGTTAAGTATGGAGAAGGAATTTAGGAGATGATCGTATCCTGAGTCCATGTACGTATTGTATAAATGATAAAAATGTTCACTGGGAAGTTGTTGAAGTACATTTGATTAAGTGGGGAATTCAACGAGATTATTTATTTTGAAATTATCATGGGGAGAGAAATATCCTTTTTATTCCATAAGAAATACCGGTGAATAAACCAATTCATGAAGGGGGCGATCCATTACAGCATAGTAACTTGAACGGCCTCATCCACGACAATTGTGGACTTCTTGTAAATCAGCCTCATCAAAGTTCGAAACTTGATCATGGTTATGAGGTAGAATATTTTAGTCAGGATAAGGATTATATCAAGTTAAAAGTTGCGGCATCAAGACCTTTATATCATAATTGCAACTTACAACATACAATATTATTTGTTACAGTTGGTTTGAACTTGAAAATTCGTTTTGGTTTGTCGGGAAATAGTGTGACATATATCCAAAAATGGGCAAAAAACTTACTTCTAAAGGATAACACACATCCCGATAGCTATCCAGACATGAAAAGTAGGTTCAAAGGTTTAGGGATGAAATATAAATCCACTAATGTCTATAAGTTTGACTGCATTCTATATGGGAAATAGCACAAGCTTAAATTGGATTGTTCTATTTGCAAAGAACCTAGATATGTCCAAAAAATAGATGCAATTAACAAGCACAATGTAAATACCAAAGTACCGCATAAGGTACTTACATATTTTTCTTTAGGGCCTAGGTTGACAAGACTTTACACGGAACGTTGGATAGTAGAATCATTGACCTAGCTTGCTCGAGCGGAGGTGGGATAATATTATGCGTCATCCGATTGATTCCTCTATGTGGAAGTCTACAAATTTGAGGCACCCGGAGTTTGCACAGGAAAGTTGCAATGTTTGCCTTAGAATATTAACTAATGGGTTTAATCCCTTTGGTAATTTAAGTACAACTCATAGTATTTGGCCAGTCTTCATAGTTCTTTGAAATCTCCTACTATCTCTATGCATGAGAAAAGAATTTTCTATATTGTCATTGCTTATTCTAGGGCTTAAGGCCTCGAGTGATGACACATATATATTTTTGGCACCACTAGTTGAAGAATTGAATGACTTGTGGGTTGAAAGCGTGAAGGCATTTGAATCTTTTAAACAAGAGACGTTCACTTTAAGGACTATGTTGTTATAGACATTTAAGATTTTTTAGCTATATTTTGAAAGAAATTGGTGGACAGCTGGAAACCTGGAGATGGAACACACGAAATAAATATTTAAAGGATTTAGATGCTACCAGAATAATGACTTTAAAGGGCAAGGATTTAGATGGAACACAAGAAATGACTTTAGATGCTACCAAATCCTGGTATTGGTTCACCTTCCCCTCTTGTGTTTTCTTTAACAACTCCAAGTCCATGACATCCACCACAACCAACTCGTGTTCTTATTAAAGACTTAGTGTCAACCAAGGTCATTGGTAAATGGGATATAATTGTTACACGTAAAGGTGAAAAAGTGCATGGACGCAATATTCAAGACCATGAAAGCAAACTTAGTGTTATAAGTGTGGAGGATGATAAGACTGACACTCAGTTATATCTAAGTTATCAAGGGTGTGCCACGACCATTGGGGAAGTTGTAAGTGGTTTTGTGGTGTGTCCTATTTGTTTTCTCAAAGAAATCTAGTTTACCTTTTAATTTGGGACATGTAGTAAGATTTAAACTTAGAATGGTTATGTGCTTATTTTAATTAGCTTATAGCTAGTAACCTTTTGCGGACTTATGCTTTATTTGTGGATTGGTAGTAATTTAGGGCATGTACTTAAGTTTTGGACTTCTAGCATTTTTCTTTTTTTAATTTATTAAAAGTTGGGATTGTATTTATAAATTTGTACTTTTACTAATCCTTTAGTGTGGTGTAGTTGTACATATGGCCTATTTAGCCTATGTGGTATTCAAAGGCATACGTCCAGGAGTATCATATTATAAACAGTAAGATCATTAATTAAAATGAACTTGATATGGAACATGAAAAAGTGGCGCAACAAACAGTTAGAGTATCGAGCAATTAGACTATTAAAGTTAACTTCTATCGCCTCTCCGTACCTAAGCCCATAAAGCAGACCATCTATCTTCCCTAAAAGTAAGAACTTGGAAAACGGGTGCCAGCAGTTCAGTTGAAACTCGAACTACATAAGCCAAAGCCCATAGCACTGGCGATGTCTCCGGCATAAATACAAACAGGATGTATAGTTGATATAAGATCTTGTGAAATAAAACATATAACTATGATTAGTAATTAAAAAGAATTTTCATGGGTGTATAAATGGAAAATAAAATGCACGTATCAAATAGATATAGTCGAACTCCCCTATAAACTTTCATCATAGGCTTCACTTCTTACATAGTTAAGAGAAACTATAAATAAGCATAATTCGATTTCTTTCAGTTTAGTTCACTTCAGTTTTGCAATGGCCAGCACCAAACCCGAACCGAACTTATTCGATTTTTCTTCTATTTCTTCATTTCAGTTTCTTTCGGTTCAGGTTTTATGGATCGCTTTAGTTTGACCTGTCAGTTTTCAAATTCGCCACAACACCCCGAACTGACAATCCTTTTTTTGATATAACGTGTCCTAAAATATGTGATGCTAGGTGACCAAAATTCACACTTCTTTAATTTGGCATATGCCTTCTCATTCCTTAGGGTTTCCAAAACTATTTAAATGTTCCTCATACTCCGAGAGGCTCTTAGAGTAAATCAATATGTCATTAAGAAATACCATAATGAACTGATCCAATAAAGATTTAAAAACCCTATTCATCAAATCCATAAAGGCTATATGGGCATTAGTTAAGCCAAATGGCACTACAAAAAATTTATAATAACTATATACCTTATCCAGAAGGCAGTCTAAGGTACATCATCTTCCATAATTTTTAATTGATAGTACACATATCTTAAATCGATCTTTGAGAAAACTATTTGCTCCCCGCAACTGATTAAACAAGTCATCAATCCGGAGTGATGGGCACTTATTCTTGGCAGTTTCTTTGTTCAATTCTTGATAATCAATATATAGTCTTAAAGTTTTGTCACTTTTTGTAACAAAAAAAATGGGAGCACCCAATAGGAACACGCCCTTATCGATAGGCGTTGCAACTATTCCTTTAATTTAGCTGGTGCCATGCAGTAAGGGGCTTTACAAAAGGTTTGTGCTTGGGCTACATCGATTGTGAACTCGATTTCCCTGTCTGGAGGTAATCTAGGTAAATTATTTGGGAAGACATCAAAAAAGTCTTCATTATGGGAATTTCGTCTATGTTGGTAGTTTAACCCTGTGTATCTATCATATAGGCTAGATAATCTTTGCACCCTTTCCCAATCATTTATTGCGCCTTCATGGAATAAATGATATGGCGTGGGGTTATTATGGCGATCCTTTAAATTCAAAACAAGGTTATCCTAGAAAAGTAAATGTGACAATATTCTTAGAACAATCAATTGTGGCATTGTATGTAGTTAACCTATCCATACCCATAGTTGCATTTAAACCCTTAATATATATTGATATTAAATCGGCAACTAAATTATGATTGTTAACTAATATGGGGCAGGCTTTGTAAACGATTATTATAGTTAAAGAATTCCATGTGGGAGTTGAAACTATCTTGTTATACCCCAGATCAGTTGAACTTTTATTTATCACTCAACGAAATAATAAGAGACAAATGAATGAGTAGATCCAAACTTAATTAAAACACATGCAGGCTTGCCATAGATTAACAATTCACCTTAAACCACGGAGTTGAGAGGTGTCTTTTCTCCTTATGTCATGGTAAATTCCCTTACTTACCCTCCTCGTTACATTAGTCTTTATCTTGTATACGTAGGCAGTCTTTGATCATGTGACTCATTTTTCCTCACTTAAAGTATACATTGGTATTCTAGTAATTTGCTCATGCATGTGTCTTGCCATAATGTGCGCATTGCTCCAACAATTACTCCTGTCCTTTATTTTTGTGGGTTATATGTGGCTCTTTTGTTTGGAAAACGTTAGTCACTCCCTTTCCACATTCCCTTCCATTATTGGCCATTTTTTCTTTAGTCTTGCCTTATTTTTTATAAGAAACCTCGAAGTTATAATCAATAGAAAAATTGGTTAAGAGGCCATCCTCAATACAACTTATCTTCGATTAGATGGTCTAGATTAATACCACAAAAATGGCAAAATAGAGTCAATCAGCTGAGTCATTTTTTCCTATTCCTTGGTCGGTAATCCCTCTGTCTGAATTTCACCTTCTTCTTACTTGCCAATGGGGTAAATTGCCTTTTTTCTATTTTTTTAAGGAATAGGTAAAAGTTATTAAGATCCATTTCGTTCATCGATTTACCCTTTTTTCCTGAAGACCCCATTTTCTCTTAAAAATTCTCCATGATATACCTAATCGACGTATAATATATGAATATTGGATACAAATTTTTGACACATACTTTGTATCAACAATAGATCTGAAAAAAATATCTAACAATATCAAATTTAGATATTTATACCCTAAAACTCATGCCTTATCAAGCATATTATCCAATTTTTAAATTGGTTTGTTTTGCAGCAACAAATGCTTGTTACATTTTGGGTTCTAATGAAGCAAATTTAATATATACCAACATATCAAAAATAGCGAATTCATCTACCATGGATCCACCAAGAGAAGATATAAAGAAATACATATCGTTTACCTCACCCTCCAAATTGTTATTCCGTTCCTACACACAGAAATGTTTATCCAAGTCACAACATAAGAGCCATTTTCATGATCTTTATGTGATTATAGATCAAGATGAATTTATTGTTTTTGTATTTCTGGAATATGAGTGTACGACTTGTTATAATTGATCTTATTGAGTACAACAAGCTACATCGAGTAAGAAGTGTAGAACAATTAGTTCATAAGGACCACCATTGTATAACCATTCATCAACCGATGCCGCTTCCCATATTAGGTACAATTTGAAGGACTTTGTAGGCCCATTAATCAGGGTATAATAGAAGAACTTTCTAAGTTTCCAAAAATAGAAGATACATATCAAAAGGCGAAATTTCAATTTATATGTGTGGACATATTACGTATCAAAAACGAAAAAATGAAAATATGGTCGAATGGTAAAAACATGCATGTTTGTTGCCACAGACGACAAGATATGAGTTAAGACCACTTTTTCGGACATATAGTAGTAAGCTAGTGAGGTCGAATATTAATGAATTCTATAAAAGAGTTATCTATTGGAACAATACTCTTACTGATCAACCATAGTGTGCGAGCAGGCTACCTTGACTTAACAATTGATAGTGCTAGCACAGAACTAGCTTATCAACAACGTAGGGATCCATATGTAAACATAGTATATATTTAAATACGCTCAGACGACCCTTTTCATAAGGAGAATGTGTATAACCCTATTCCGGTCTGGTCTAGTTAAGATTCAAAATGAATTAGTATGTGAAGACCTTTATTAAATCACTTAGCTCGAACAACCATAGTCATATGCTTAACCCATGCCATCCCTTTCAACCTTAGAAAGTGTTATCCCATAATCTATCATTCTCAAAAATGCCCCAAAGGGCTTAACAAGCATTTTTTCAATGGGTATAAAATCCTAATTTTTTTTGAGTTTAAATATCTTTACTAGTTTCAAATTTACGATCCATCCCCATTAACCGCTCAGGCATTAACCCAGGAAGAATCTGTTTTAGGCTTATTGGTAATCCACGATCAACTCCCTTTCCCAGTCGTTTTGTTTCATTTCATAATACCCTATATTTCGTTTCTTTGGGCCACTAGCCATTTGCTGGGAGTTTTGGGTTTAATACCGATATTTTTCATACTGGGCCATTGTTATACTCCCATGAACTAGTTAAAGGAAATCCAACTCTTTATGCTCACGAATTGTCTCTAAAAAACATTTCTCATTAAAAGTATCCAAGAATTCATTCCATGTGATGAAGGGTTGTTCTACCTCGCCACCCTCCTCGCCATTACTTTTGATTCTTTTACCATCTACCACCAGTGATAGGCTTCCCTTTGTAACATAAAAACTATAAATCACACCTTCTGGTCCTCAATACATGAGAGTACTCGAAAGATTTTTTTCATTTCCATTATCCAAGATTCTGCCACGGTAGTATTAGGGTTCCCTAAAAAGGAGGTGTGTTCAACTTTTTGAATTGCTCAATTCTTGCACCCTTTAGGTTTGGTATGAGAATTGTTATTATTCTATTCCACTCGTAATAATTTTTTTAGACTCTTAATTTCGTTAGAAGCTCCATTAGCATTGTAGTACTTGAGCTAACCATATCTTGCATCTGTAATAATATTTAATGTTATGATAAAGTAGATCAATTAAACTTTAGACAAGCATAATATTGCACATACTATTATACATTTCATTACTTATTATACATATCATTCAACACCTACTTTGTCCTACTAATGTTTTATAACTATAGGTCATACCATACAATACTACACCATACCACACTATATTCTACACCATTTTCATTAACCATATCATACATGATCCATTTCTTACACTACATTTATCATCATTTTTTTCTACATATTTATAGTTACATATGTGTATATATATATATATATATATATCACATACCTTCTTATTATGCATCTCCAGTCTCCGAGTTCTCCGCCGGTGGGGGAGGAGGATTCGCTTCGAGTATTATTTCCTCAATGATGATGAAGCTAGAGGTCACACCATGATTGATCGCTAGCTCTGTGGGCTTTCTTGTTATTGTCACCTCTCCATTCAACTCAACTCACCTCACTACGAACACATTCCCTCTTCTGACCACTATTGTACTCAAGTACTGCAACCTTAAATTGACGTGTTATTTCTTTCATCCAGTTGCAGGTATCAAGTGTGATTGGGTCTATTTCGGGTAAGCAATTTCCATTTCAACGTACATGACAAATGTAAACACATCCACTTCCACTGCTGCTACCACATCCATCACCTTGCGCATTATTGCCCCTTACTTCTTATTTGGACACTCTTTATGGTAGTGTTCCGAACTAACACAAATGTAACAACCAAAACGAGGTCCATTGCTTCCACAACTACCATTATTCCCACATGATGACTCGAAACTATAATGGGATTTCTTGTTCTTTCCCCATAAACCTTTCTTTTTGTTATTCCCCCTATTATTTTTCTATTGCAGTCCCACCAAATGAGTTGTCTGCTCCCACTGACTAACGAGTTTAAGGGTCGCTTCTACACATGACTTGTAAGAAGGAAACTCAGTAAAACCCTGGTTCAGCGATATGGAATCTGAAGACCATGAAAGAACATATCCTTCTTCTCGAGATCACTAATACCATCCATATACATACACAATTCATGTTCTAGAAAACAGAGTTCATCTATTCTCGCCCTACAATACGCATCAGAAATATACTTGGAGTAAAAAGCCCTCTCATACCAAACTGTGACGCCCTATTCCCGTAGGGTGGATAATCGCCACCAGGAATATTTAATCACGTACGTTGTACGCCAACGTTGGGTTTAAATGAACAAATCTAAAACTTTTTTAATAATTTAACTTACACATCTTCTTATCTGGTATGCGAACGAACATCCATCGTGTGTAATAATTTACAATAATGACCTTTAATAATTCCATAAGCCAATAAAATATATGAACAAATGCCCAACATCCAACTCAACATATAATATGTATAAACAATAGTTGGAAAATTAAATATGTGCATGATCCGCAATAATCAGGGGGCGAATGTCTAACCCACCCCCCCCCCCCTCTTCCCCTTTTTCTTTTTCTGTATATGTATAAAGATTATAATTTTTAGGGTCTTATTTGTAAATTATAATACTTTAGGGACCTATGTTAAGATTATAAAAGTATAAGGTGTATTTTGAAATAAAGGAAAAAAAGACCAAGGCTCTAATTAATCTCCTCGTTCGTCGGTGTGTGCTTATGCTTTATTTCCTTTTACAAAAGCAGAGAACTCAGTGCCTCTTTTTTTTAGGGTTTCATATAAAACCTAATTTTGCCCTCTCCCTCTACCGTGTCCTTGGTCTATTGCTTTCCCTGCGCACCACTTCCGTCCAAGTGGGTTTTTACAAAAAATTGCCTAAATCATCACATGCATGTAGGTATCTTAGGTGCATCATGGATTTAAGTAAATGGGTTATTTAGGCCAGTTATTGCAAGATCTATCAACCTCAACCCATGCAGCCCCACCTAGTTCAATCTTTCACTTTGAACTTGAATGGCTTAATTAATCTACATGCAATAACAAACACTTTGAAAAGTAAGCTTGGTACTAGGTTCCAATCTCTATTGAAGATTCAACACAAGATTTGAGCGTTGGATTGAAGATTAAGATAGTTGGACTCGAGTTTTTCCTACCCTCCCAAGGTCCTTAGGATGAACAAGAAGATCGATGATGAGGAAGATGATGATTCTAGCCTCAATTCTTGTATTGGCGTGTTCAACCCTCACCAATTTCACCCCAAAATCTCCCCCTCTCAAGCTCTGACTAGGGGGGGTATATATCATGGGCATGGGTTAAAAACGGTCAGAGTATCATTGGTAAAGGTAGATACCAGGGGTATATATCATGCATTAACAGCAGCAAAATTGGCCACAACCTGTTCACGAAGTTGATGAACACCACTACAAGCCATGGATTCAAGGTTATAAGGTCGGAGTATCCTCTGATACCAATTGTTTGGATCTACCTTATTAGATCCTAAAGTTGACAATGGTAACTAAGCTTTCAAGAAGCAGCTAGATTATGGTCTGATAAATCAATAAATGAATTTATAAGAAACTTACGGAGAAATTAAACTGGGTTGTAAGTAGAAGAGAAGGAGAAATGGAGAAAAGAGTTTCAGATAAGAAAATTTCAGACATTTCTCATATATTTTTCCATGCCCAAATACAATATTTCCTCAGCTATTTATAACAACATACTCACACCTCAAACACTCGCACTTTCACATGACTGACCAAACAAACTAATATAGAAACCCTAAACTACCCTAAAAGAAACACAATGGTGCATTTCATATATAGTACAAATAAATATAGTGATATATATGAATCATTTTATGCTTCATGTCTCACTATTTTCTTTTTCAATAAGAGAAGATATTATTACGAGAAGAAAAAGGTGGATTAGACGTCCACCAAAGGAGCTCAATATATCAGATAAAAAGAAATACAAGAAGGAAAATTTCAACATATCAATCTCGCCCAGTCCCTACAAAAGTCGACAGCAGGTCCACCCTAAAAGCACCGATAGAAGTTGCCAATAACAAAGCCAAGAACAGTCATAGAACAAGTCTGGAAAATCCTTATCAGCTCCAACCAAGTGCCTCACCGGATAGCAAACAAAGTAGGAGGTCCATAGGATCCGGCAGTCATTGCCCCACCCAAATCCATAAAACCGAGTAAGAAAAGATAATGAGTAAACAGAATCGGGGAAAATCCACTCCTCCACAATAATCATACCAAATAACCTCGACCATATCCTCCAAGAAAATTAATGAACATTTGTAAGAAACCACACATGACACAAGCATCTAGGGACAGAGCCTCGTAAATGAGGACGCCTCACCTGCAGAAAGACCACATGAAAGCCTTAACTTTAGATCTCTAGATAAATTCAGCAACAAGAAAGTGAGCTGAAGACGTGGTATGACCATAAAAAGACTTCAAACAAAAAGCAAACTGCATTATCCCTCAACCACACTTCAGAATCAAAATCTGACAAAGAAACTGAACCAAGAAGACTAAGAATATTGCTTGAATGGCTAGATTTTACTATATCTATTTGTCTATCCATGCTTGTTTTCTATTGATTTGTCCTTTATTATATCCCCTTACACTAAGAAGCTTCGAGTGGTATTTTCTTGTGTTTTGCCTCTCCAGGTTTCAAAGATCACCATTGAGTGTTGTGGGTATCTCTATTGGCATGGCTAGAAATCGAAGCAAAAGTATTACTGGCTAAACTACACTTTTTAGGGTATAGAAACATGCTCCACAGTGCTGTCAATGTTTTAAAAGGCAAAGGCGCAAGTCGAGGCGTTTTCTTGTCAAAAGGGAGGGCGTAAGCCTCAATGCATTAACACGCAAGCCAATTGTGCATAACATTTTTAAATCGAAAACTAACAAATAATTAAAAAATGCGTCTATCACTAAAAGTAACTAAATAACAATCGCATAATCAATTTTCAAAATAGCAAATATCAATCAAATAAGCAAAAACCTATGTATATACGTAGGCTATATAATCTTTTTGCTCACGTTTTAATAACAATAAGAGAACATATAGCAGCAAGCTGCGCTATAACAGCTAGTTTTTACTCATTTTAGCATGTTTTAACCGCTATAAGAGATTCAGACTCCTGGGCCATCCCCTTAGTCTAATTGGGGAAATATTGCAAAAAATATCAAATGGAAAGTGTTTGAGAAGAAACCTATCTAAATATCTCATTTCTTTTAAGATACAGAAGATTTTAGTAAAAATATCAAAAGGGAAGTGCTCAGTTGTTCATACGGGAATGTAGACTATAGGCGATGGTTGTTGAAAGGGGAGGGTTTCTCTTGCTCTTCTTTTTACAAATCTCTTATTAATTCTCCAACGCATCCACAATTTGCTCCTTCAAAAGTCATTTGGGCAGCTGGTATTCCCACAAAAGTGAAGGTGTTCTCTTGGTTAGTTACTCACGGGAGGGTTAATACCTATGATCCGTTGCAAAAGAGAAGACTGAATTGTTGTCTCTCCCCATCTTGGTGTGTACTTTGCAAGAGCAATGCAGAATCTTTGAACCACTTGTTACACTGCCCTTATTCATATTTCATATGGAACAAAGCTTGTGCAGAATTTGGGTTTAGTTGGGCCATTCCCAAAGATGGTGCGAGACTTCTTATGTTGGAAATCAATAGCTACGGAGACAAATCTAAGGGCAGGGAGCTATGGAGATGTGTCAAAGTCGCTTCCTTTCGGCTATTATGGATGGAGGAATTATAGAATTTTTGAAGGAAAGATAGAAGAAAAGGAGTGGCTGCGGGAAAGAGTCAAATTCGTGGCTTTGTTGTGGGCTTCCAACACCAAGCCTTTCAAAAACTATAGAGTGGAAGACATCAAGAACAATTGGAGAGCTTGGATTTTTGAATAGTGTTCCACTGTATAATCTGTTCTAAGGGTGCATTGTTGGCTGTGGTTTTTGGCAGGATTATATTTCTTTTATTTTCTTTTTTGGGTTATATGTTTTGTTGGACTCCTTGTCCCCTCTATATTTGTATTTTTAATTTATATTATTAATGGAATCGTGTTTCTTATCAAAAAAAAAGTTGTTCATACGGGAATCATCCTTTAGAGACCTCCTGGTCCCACCAAAATCATCCTATGTTGGGTTCTATTTTAATTGGTAGGTGATCATAAATGAATTGAAAATTTATTACATTTGTTCAAAGCAGAGGCGCTTACCAATTGGTTTGCATTCTTCGGTGGTACCCTATAAGTCAAAGAAACTAGACCAAAACCACAAGGCACAACACAAGCAAGTCTCTGGTCACATTGCAAACTTTTGGCCTAGATAATTAGTTCATATACCTACCAAATCATAGTTGGTAAAACAGAGAGAGATACTTCCCCTTTTGGTAATCTACAGACAATGCTATAAAAAGCGAGTGGCTTGTATACTCTTACTCTCCTTATCATGCCACCAAATAGCGAGTAGAACAAAGAGCATGACACAACATATATAGCAGTGAGAAAGCAGTAAAAAAATATTTACTTCTTGGGAAAATCATCAGACATAAATATTTCATCTTTGTGGTACTAATAAGACCCATAATGATAGTTTCTTAGCCTCAAAATGCTTTAATTTGCTTGATAACAAGTATAAATCATATAGTACAAGATTCCATTCTCTAAGGCTAGCTATTCAAAGGTGAAATCGATATGAATCATGGAGAGAGTCGATATTGAAAATTAATCAATATGAATCCTACAATTCACAATCTGATAATGCTAGGCTCCATTCTTATGTGACCAGGAGTGGTTGGAATATGCCTAGTCCTGTCTCCATTGATCTCCTAACTACTGAAAATAATATGCATGACTATGTTCCTACTGTGTATACTCAAAGTACTATGGAGTGGTTCCTTAATTCTCGGAGAAGATACACTTGCAGCTTGTTAGAAACCATCTCTCCTAAAAGCTTAAGCTTTTAGGAGAAGGAACCATAATGAATATCATGCTTAACACCCTCCCTCACGTACGACCCCATACTCGCACGTGGAAAGCATACAAATTTCGAATTTCGGATTAACAAATGGGGAATAGAAATGCCAAGGCTTGAACCTTGGACCTCCCAGAAAACCAACCACTGATACCATGTTAGAAACCATCTCTCCCAACCGTAATGAATATCATGCTTAACACAGCTCAGCTTGGAATGCCATTTGAAGAACTGCTGGTTTGGAATAAAGATGAAGTCCCTAATTATAGCTTCTATCTTGGCTGGTTTGCAGAAACATGTTGAGAACTAAAGACTTGCTTTTCCGAAGGGGCAAAGTGGGGGGGATAATCTGTAGTATGCTTTGGGGGGAAGTTGAGGAGAATAAGACCATTTATTTTTCCAATGTGCTTTCTCTAGGTTCATTTGGAATCAAGTGCTGCAGAGAAACAATCAAGCATACAGGGTAATGATTGGAATCAAGAGCTTGACTTTGCTATGGCTCAATTTAAAGGGAAGCAATTGCCTGCCAGAATTAGTAGAGTTGCTATGGCTGCTAATGGTTAGAATAACAAAGTCATAGCATGTGCATTTATTCATCAATTTAAATGAAACAAACAATTCAACGCAAAATAGGTGAAAATAAGTTTTAACCATTTGATCTTATTTTTTGCCACGGTAAAGATATTTCACCCCGAAGCAAAAGGCCCTTTGCCTTGGTCAAAATATCAAATGCAAGTTGGACATGACTACACTTGGGACTAGGAAAAGCTTGAATCCTGTGATGACATCCAGCTAGTCAAACAAATGGATAACATATCAGTTTCAAAAAGGACAGTGAATAATCAAAGAAATGCAAAGTGAATTGTCTAGACATAAGAATTGAAAGAGGAGGATGCAGTACTGACTGGAAAACAAACAAATCAAGGGAATAGAGCTTAAGGGCCAAGGCAAGCATGAAGTAATTCGATATTTATAATTTTCCTAAAAGAATAAAAATCAAGCATGCATCTTCAAACCAACTTCACCAAGCTAATTTCTTATATAAAGCAAAATGCCAACCAACAAGACAATACTAATAGTCAAGAATGAAATTACGCAATAGCTATTGCTAGAGAAGAATATCTATTGCCAGAGCAGTGTATGCATATATATGTTTCTACATTATGCTTCAAGCACAATAGCAATTGCCTATAATTATTGGGGAAAAAAGGCTAAATTCTGCATTATGGGTCAAATGAACAAATAATTACCTTACCTGGGTGAAGACAGACCATTTGAGGTATTTGTGAAGCCAGCAAACACATTTGAGTAGGACTTGGTTAAATATGAAAAGTTGGCAATTGGAGGTAAAGCAGGCACCCGTTCCCCCTTCTTCAAAAGCTCTTGCAAGTTAAGCCTCTGCATTGTAAGCACGGCCTTAGACTCCTTCCATATGAAAGCAAGCAGCTCATCTTGAATAACGAAGAGCGAACCAGGTCTCGAGCCAGGATAGCGGAAACCATACCCGTTCGCAATACCTTCCCCTGTAAAAGCTTGTCTGACATCGAGAGGAAGGGAATCTCCATCGGTATCCCACGGGAATGCTTCATGCGAAGGCTCATTAATATTCACTATAAACATAGCCTGATCCGTTTGGATGCAAAACATAGTGAGTACCTTCTAGTATTTTGGTGCCGATGAGTTGTCGTTTCCCTTGGGATTCTTCGTATGAGAGTAAAAGAAAGAACAAAGCCTTTCCGGGCTTTTCTTCTGAAGGCTTCCCGGGTGGCCAACCAAAAGTCCCTCCCCATAGACCAGCATACTCTTGGCCTACTGCCGGGGCATGCATTGGCAATTTGTAAAGAGCAAACCGACTATCGTGCATATTTGGCCATGCTCTATAAAAGGACAGCCTCACAGACGAAGCGTGTAAGGTAAGTCCTATCGTATCACCTGTTCGGAGAAACTCATGAAGCTGGGCGTGCTTATTACTATTCTCACCGCTAGAAGAACTATTCTTGGAGTTTTGGCGGTTGCTACTACTGATCGAGGAGTTTGATTTCCCGAGAATCTGTTTTAGGCTATCCCTAAAATACCCAGTGAGAGTTTTCTTCTTGTTGCTGCTGCAATGTGTCCAACCATTATCATTCCCACCGTTAAGTGAAGAAGAACGAAAACCACTTGAACGATCAAGACTCTTTCTGATCTCGCTCAAGTCCAATTGGGTAGGATCGGGAGGATGCATTAGAGGATCACCCTCCCCATCATTGCAAACTCCGCCAAGCTTATACATTTGCATAAGCAATGATCTCCTTTCACATAAATATACCATATCCTGCCGAAACTTCTCATCATCGTTGCCTCCCGTCACACTAGCAAACAGCAGTCCATTTGCTGACTCTGGCACCTTCAAACGGACCTGGCTAGTAACAATGTCGAGTAGCTTTCTTCTATCACCAAATGACAGTTTATTGAACGGCACCATCGACGATACGTTCTGTCCATCTACTCTCTCTGATTTCGAAATCCCGCTATCTGACCGACAAATCCTTCTCGATAACTCCTTATCCAGATGATGGGCAAAGCTTTTACTATGCACCAATTTACCCCCATTCCTTTGTTGCTTTGGTTCAACCTCTAGCAAAAGCACATTGCAGGTCCTATCAACAGCCTTGAGCGAACCTGGATAAAAGTAGTCAGTTTCCTTGTCCCTCCCATGAAGAAAAAATGCAGCAGAACCATCAGCATCACCCACAATTTCAAACACGGGTGCCCACAAAATAGGCCCATCTTCGAGGCCTAACGGTCCAAGCTCTTGTGGGATGATTCGACACCCAACAACAGAAATAAAACCCGGCATGACATAAACTACATTCCCAAGCTCAGGATTTTGGTGAACCCAAATCCCGATTAGTGGCTGAACGCATACAAGGAACTGGCAAAGCGCCCTGTAAGATGAAACGCCCTTTCGCCATTCGAGTAAATCCCTCTGGGGAACAATATCAAGAACGTTACATTGGGTTAACCACACCTTGTCAGAAACCCCAAGAGCGTATAGGCTTCTACAACAAAGACAGAGATTACATACATCTCTCGGAGTCAGGGTCCCGGTAACTATGGTGAATATATCATCAGGCAGAGCCAGAAGCAAACTCGACCCACACGACATAAATAAATGCTCTGGTATGGAGATTTATCAAATCAATCATCAAATCAACTCATCAAGTACATATCCAATACAATTCTTTACAACACTGAAGCAAATCAATTCCAAGTTATATATATATATATACACGAGTCGTAACTCGTGCCAAATGCTCTACTCAATCCACCCTTCACAAAAACATCTTGTACTCTCAACTACAGAACCTTTTATGAACAAAACCAAGACCAATCAATCACCATATCAACTGGTCAAGTGCATATGTAGTACAATTCTATACAACACTCAACCAAATCAGATTCTTTATATATATATAGTTCAAAATCCCTCTTACTAGATACCCCAAATTTCAATTTCTAAAGTTAATAATAAACCCAGAAATTGAATTCTCGAATAAACTAGTAAAATAAAAGAAGCAAAACTTTGAGATTGGTAAGCGGATGCATTTAATATAAGAAATGACAATAATAAGCATTCAACAGAGAGGAATGAAGAAACCTGGGAATGAAAGATCTTTGAGATTCATTAACTTTTTACGTATAATTGAGAAATTTAAATGAGGGGTTTTGATCTCTCAGATGATTTAATTCTTGTGTGTTCTAGAGGAGGAGGTAGAGAGAGCTAATCAGCTCACAATCACAGAGAAAGAGAGAGAATCTGTAGAGAAAGAAAAGGAAAAGTGAAACCACCCGCTGTGGAATTGTTGAATAAACTATTATTATTACTGTTATTATTACTGCTTTTAAGGAAATGACATGATGACCCCAACTAAAATCGAATATATTGATATTGATATCGATATCGGCATCTCTAATATATTTTCAATATCACTCTTACCAATCAGTTATAATTCAACAAGGTATATGATTGAATATGAATTTGATAATATTTTATTTAATTGTTAAAAATTAAGTATATAAAGTTTATATTTAGGCTATTAAAAATTGAAGCAACAGATAATTTTACTCAATTGCGATGAATCAAATAAAAGTTAAAGTGTTATCAAATATTTTTCAAATTGTTAATATCTCCATTCTTGATATTTTTAGATTTTTGTTCACACGTGTGATATTTGGATATAATTATATAAGGAATTTAAAGAATAAAACTAAAAAATGAATAACTAGTTTAATGGATCGTTATAGGTACACTAGCACTAAAGGAGGGTTCAAATTTTTTTGCTTACGCTTAAATAAAAACTTATTTTGTGATATAGAAGCTTACGAGGACAAAGTTGAAAAACTATTTGGTTGGATTTCTAAAAAGTATTTTGGGTAATTTTTTTAAGAAACTTGTATTTTGTTCACCCATTTTAAAAACTTCATTTAAGTAAAAAAAAATTTTTTGTTTATTTTTTCTTTTGTATTTTAGAAAAGTTTAATAAATGAATAAAAAATAAAAATTATATTTTTTTGTAAAATTTTAAAAATAGTGTACTGTATATAAATCGAATTGAAAAACAGTTTTAAAGAACTTTACTTAAAATTAAATATTTAAAATTTAAAATTTTCAACCAAACAAATTCTAAAAATCTGACAGCCATCAAAATGATTTCTAACTTTTATATAAAAAATATACATCTATAATTTTGGTTTGTATTTTTTAAAAAGTATACTTTGTGTGAGAATTAAACATTGTTTCTAAGATAATTGCATGTGCGCTCAACCGCTAAGTCGCTTATTATTTTTATTAATTGTCTTGTAGCACGGTTTTTACATGTCTAAGAGCATCCACAGCATGATTACTAAAATTTATAGTGAAATTTGTAAATATTAACTAAGTTTTGAGAGAAGATACAACGCATACGATATAAAAAATGCTCATACGAGTGTGCTTCGCTCGTATCAATTTTGAGCTAAAAAAAAGAAATGCTTCATATACGAGTGAGCCACACTCGTATGAGCATTTATTTTATTTTTTTCCTTTTTTTTAATTTTTTGTGAGATAGAATGAAAAATAAAAAAAAAATTATATACATAGTGCCATACTGGTGTCCCACACCCGTATGAATTCTATTTATTTTTATTTCCATACAAGTGAGCTACCATATGGTTAATACGAGTGAAGGAAAGATGAATGAGTAAAATTTAGGGGGTATGGTAAATTACTAAATTTCCTCTTTTTGCCATACAAGCTTAATATTTATCATACAAGTTTTTTCGTTGTAGATTGGGGTATACTAAATTTAGCCATTTAGCACACTCAGGAGAGGATGCTCTAATATTTTACTTTTAAAATAATATAAGCATCTCAAATAGTATTTTATGTGTCTTGTTTAAATTTAATTTGAGTCCATGAGTGGAAGTCTTATCCAACTAATTCCTTTTTTATCATATTTCACATAATTCTAATCTGACTAATTTTCAATTCTTATTATATCCATCTTTTATCCTATCTTATATTATTTCCTTATCCAGCGCGTTAAACAGACTTTAAAAATATCAAAAGTGAGTAAATATAATTATATGTTATAACTATTTTTTTTAATCTTAATTTCCTTTACATTTTGGCTCCCCCATTGGTAATGATATTTGATCAGCCCGATAATTAAGAGTAAGACTATTTACAACATCCATTTCTCTCACTAACACCTCTCATCTCACAAACACCCCCCAAATATGATTTTTTGATCACTAACACCCTCCTATTTACCTCTCCTATTTACCTTAAGTATTTATATAAAGTATGTAATTAAAAATATAATTAATCTTAACTAAAATTAATCACACACTTTAAAAATATAATTAACCTTAACTAAAAAAATTAATCTATCAATTTATCCATGGGTAATAAATTAATCTTAAACTTTCTTGATGTGGGGAGAACATATGATATTTACTCTCCTGATGTGGGGAGAGTAAATGAAATAAATTCGGCTGAAGTGGGGAGGCTGGCTTTTAAACCAACTGGAAAATTTTAATGTTAAACTCTCCTGATGTGAGAAGAACACATGATATTTACTCTCCTGATGTGGGGAGAGTAAATGGAATAAATTCGGCCAAAGTGGGAAGATAGTGAGATATAAGGGGAGTGTTTTAAAGTGTGTGATTAATTTATTATCTATGGATAAATTGATAGATTAATTTTTTTACCTTAGAGTAAATATGTTAATTGAGGGGGGTGTTTGTGAGATATGAGGGGGGTGTTTAAAAGTAGATCTATTCAAAATTAAATAGGGGATGTTAGTGAAATAAATGGAAGTTGTAAATAGTCTCACCCATAATTAAACGTGTTCTTAGCCAGATATTTTTAAAGTAATTTCTAAGGTTAGGGAAGGGTAATTTCGTAATATAGATGGATACAGTGAGTGAAGTGGGTAATTTTCTTGACAAGGGGGGACCCAACTGGATTCCTGTGGGAGGTCCCACCCCTCTCACTCTACCTGTGGGGTCTTCGAAAGTGTGAGGGTACCAATTCATCATCACTAAAGAGAATATTTGAAGAGTGTTTTAATGATTTAGTGACCAGCTAACAAAGACTCAAGGGTTAAATGATTAGATTAATACTTTTTTTATGTTAAATTAGGTATTGTTCGTACTGGATGACGCGACTAAATAAAAATCAATAAATTTTAAAGAGTGTTTTAGTGATTTGGAGACCAACTAACGAAGACTCGAGGATTAAATGATGATATTAATACTCTTTTTATGTCAAATTAAGCATTGTTTGTACTAAATGACGCAATTAAACAAAAACTAATAAATTTTAAAGAGTGTTTTAATGATTTGGAGACCAGCTAACAAAGACTCAAGGGTTAAATGATGATATTAATACTCTTTACATGAAATTAGGTATTGTCAGTACCAGATGACGCAATTAAACGAAAATAATAATATTGTTTAACTTTGTTTGAACTAATAATTGTTATACTACGCTGAACGTAAACAAAGATGAAATAGTGATGGAAAATTTATGTACAAAATAATACTAGAAATTAGGTAGAATAATACATTGATACCAAAAATCCAGTGAAGGGCCATTGGTAATTAGTGTAAGAGGCCTATTTTATATATTTTAAATGAATGTATTTGAATAAATTTAAATATCATTTAATTAATAAAAACATGTTATGTATTAAAATTAATAATGCACAAAAAATATGGACTTTAACTTTGTTTGAACTAATAATTGTTATACTACACTGAACGTAAACAAAGATAGCCAACACTTAAATAGTTACCCAAAATATATATTGATGGAAACTTATTTATGTACAAAATAATAACACTACAAATTAATCAAAAATTATATTAGCGACAGTTATTCTTGATCTCGTTGACCATCTTATCCGCATAATTGGCTTATGGTAGACCAAAGCGTACAAAGATCTATATGTGATTTATGAAAAGAGATTAGACTAATTTAGATTTAAATACAACTATATATTTTCGAAATTAGATTCAAGGTTTTTTTTTTCCTTAAGAATTAGAATTTTGTATATTTTTTAGGTGTTGGTAAAGATACCCTTAATTTTTAGTCTACACCCCCATTATTAAAAGATAATAAGGGTGACTTAATTAGAAATCTATATTCCCTTCATTCTCATTTTTTCAATATAATTTTAAACAAATAAACCACTTCCTTGTTTTATTTCTTTCTGACTAACTTTATTTCCTTCTACTAGAGAAAATTGAATCTCACATTGTTATTGCAACAATACTAAAATAAATGTCATCAAAAGAGTATTCAAGTATGAAATAAAAATCCATCTACAACTCAAAGAAAAATGTTTCAATGAAAGTTTATATTAATCATATTGTATTTATTGAATATAAATATTAGGTCGAGGAGTCGTCGTTTTCAAAATCCAAAAGAATATATATATATTGAGTTAAAAAATGAAATGACTAGTTAATGTACCCTAACTATTTTTTAATAATAAGTGTATAGACTATAAGTCGCTTAGCTTTTAATTATAAATATATATAATATTTTAAAAAAAAAAGCATGCAAAAATAAATTAAAATGAAAAACACAAACCCCCAACCCACATATGCGCCAGCCCCAGCTTACAAAATCGCCGGTCGTCACAAAAACTGATGACCAAGACAAAGGAAACAATGAAGTACAAACAAATTTGTTTCAAAAAAAAATTTACAAACAAAAAGTTTAGAAATTGTTTTAATATTGTCTTGTCAGTAACATTAGTTAAGGTTTTAAGGCAGTTAACATGTGGGGTCATATGATTTGTTTTCTATTTTTTTGGTGAAATATTGCACCACAATTTTGGACATCTGGATAATTGAATTTGAAAAAAAATTGAACTATAAATTGTAGGTCTCAAAATTCTCTTCGTGACAGACTCAAGAAACTCATAATTCTGAGTTTCGAGGAAACAATTATGCTTTAAAAGTTACGTGAATCACTTTAGGTATTTTTGAAAAAATATTGAATTGCAAACCTGCTTTTTCTCCATATAATTTACATTTAAATCATTTTACACAATTTATCTATTGCAAATCTAATGGGTGCCAAAACCGAGCTGCGAGCTAATTCTTCTTTTAGCTTAAAAATAAATTATATTTGCTCAATCTTGTAAAAACTTAAATTTTGGAAATAAATAATTGAGGGAAGCTAAAAGTAAAACGACTAACCAGATGTACTGAAGCTGATATCCCTGAATAATGTATATCATTATTGTTTGTTTTACTTTTTTAGCCTCCCTCAATTGTATATTTCCAAAAATAAAGTTTTTAAAAGATTGAAAAAAAAAACCTGAAACAAGAATTAAGTTGCAATTGGGTATTATAACAGATAAATTGTGTAAAACAATCTGAATGTAAATTTTATGGGGAAAATAAGATTAGAGATAGAGAAAATGGATTATAATGCTTAACTTTGTTAAATTTGTGATAAAAAATACCTAAAGTGACTCAAATTTAAACATGTTTTTTTCTTGGAACTCCAAATCATGAGTTTTTTGAGCCTATCGTGAAGAGAATTTCGAGAGTTACAATTTTGTAGTTCAAAATTTTTTCAAATTTGACCTCCTAAAGGTCCAAAATTGTGTCGCAAAATCACACTAGAAGAGTGAAAAAAAATCATATGGCCCCACATGTTGATTCCGTTAAAAACTTAAGAGTAGTTACCGAATGAAACTATTTCCAAACTTTGGAGTTTAATGCATCCAAATTGAAACTTTAGAGACAAAAGTGTTACTAGCTCAATATATGGAGTGTTACTTTAATATTCCGTAATTTCTCTTATTTATTTTTTGTGTACAAGTTGTACCTTCTTTTATAGATATCAATTAGTAGATTTAAAATATAAGTTTTATTAAAATTTATTTTTTGTATTTAAATTTACTGAATTTTTAAAGTTTTATTAGAAAGTTAATGACAGAGAAGTGGATAAAAGAGTATAGATTTAGGGATATATATTGAGTAGTATTGTATTAATTTGATATTTCAATGTAATGGAAAACTACATCTAAGGATTGGAATCGATTATATACCATAGTGACGTTTAAATTGACTTTTAAAAAAAAAAAAAAGTGTTGACCCTAGTGTTCTATAATATAGATTAAAAGTTCACTAATGATCATTTTTTGTATGTCTTAAATTTGGCGTTCACTTTTTATTTTTAAAACATAATTATCCTATTAAAACGTAAAAGACGGAATAAGTTTTGTTCTAAAGTATTGATTGTAATAAAATTAATCTATTCTTGAACCCACCCGATCGATTATTTGGGTTCGTTTTCAGGTTCTTTCTTAATCAAATTAAAATAAAAACTACATAGATTTACGTATGTATCAACTAAAACACGACTAGAAATATGACCCACGAACATTTAAGTAAAGCAAAATATACCTATCAACACCTAAAATCCGAATTGTAGTGGTAGTTGTAGAAATCGTGACTTGTACACGAAAAGTTGTATTGTGAAATCATAACTTGTATTAAAAGAACAAAAAAAGCTAAGTATTATTGTGAAAGCACCATATATTCTCACAATCAAACAACAGAGCCGCATTACATTAAACAAAAGGTTTTGTTCCAGTGATATATATGATGCTAATGAGAGATAGCATCGTCAGTAGAGATTAAAACAATTAATCACAAGTAGGATCTCAATGTTCTAAACCTTCTTCTGTCTAATAATAATAATGAACATACAAAGTGAGAGAATTCCGGTTTAGTTCAGAACAGCAAAAACAATCCCAGAAGTTTTGCAGTAAGTAATAGTAGTAACTACTACACATTCAACACGCGCTTAAGCTTCCCTGATATATCATCATAATCATCCAAATCAACAGTTTTCTTTTCACTTCTTTTCTCCATCTGAAACTTATCAAGCTCTAAATTCAGCTCCACAATTTGCTTCCTTATTTTATCTCCCTTATCTGGTAGGTTTGAAATCATAAACTGAAAAAGAACAATTAACTACTTATTAGTATCAATACGCAATTTAATAAAGGCTATATAGTTTCCAGCATCTTCATGTTAACTATAACATTAAAAATAATGTTGATTTAATTGCATTAGTTACAACATGGTCAAGCCCAGTCCCCTATATATATAGTGTCGATCCAGTATGCATCTAATGATTTGATTTTAACAGTCAAGGTGCTAGAAAACGAAAGCAAATACCCCCAGGCCCGCTAACCCAAAAAACTAAATTCATCTCCACCAAGGAAGCTTAGCCTAGTTTAGGATCTAAGGCCGGCAGGTAAAAGGGAGATATACCGTATTCCTGAGCATCTGAGATAGCCGGTTGATCCTCTCTTTGACTTCTGCTTCGGTTGGTTGACTTCCTATGTTTGGGGAATAACTTTTCTTCTTGTTCAACATCACATCCTTTGGATTGAATGCATACTGGGCACTGTCAAAAATAAAGTTCTACCACATAAACAAAACAGAATATATTGAAATATTTATCAAAAGAAAGAACATAAGCAGTCCTTAAAAATTGTGGGTTGAATGATTCTCGAAGAGCATACCCATCAACATTACGTTCAACCGACGAGCGTGAAAATGATCCCCCCCCAACTGTAGTTTGTTTCACCCTGGACGCCATACACTTGTTTTATGCAATCTTTTCCAAAATATTAAACGGAAAAATAAAAAACAGAAAGCAACAAACACGATGCACAACAGGGTAACACATGAGCCGCCTGTAGTCATTTTCTAGTCTTGTTTGGTATTTTTTTTTTATCTTAATTGAATTATTATGGAGTCATATTTTTCTAAGACCGAGCGTTTCTTAGATTAACTAAAATAGGGTAACACATGCATACTAAAACAAATACAGATGTAAATCGGAGCAATCCGATACTCTAGGATATGGATATGAACAGTTGACCTTACTATCCAAAGGGTTATGGATAAGGATTTGGATAGTTCATTTAAGAAGGATATGAGTAATGTATATTATAGTGTGCTCCGTATCCCCTCTCCATCTACACCCCTACCTAAAAGGTAAAATTAAAAAGTCTCACCTCATCAATTCTTCTTCTGGCACAGTTGGTGCAGGCGCTGTCTTGGAGAAAAGCAAACTGTGATTGCTAACTCCAGCTATTCCTAGATTTTCCAAAAACTTTATGTGGGCCTTCAAGTAATCATCCCTAGAGTTAAAACATTTTACATTATTAATTTCATCCTTCTGCATACAGCTCATGAAGACCAAAAAATTTGAAAAAAGGAAAAAACAGCAACCATGCTCACCATTACAAAATAGACAAAGATAAAATAGAAATGTACGTTAGCTATTTTTAGTTCTTGGGGAGGAAGGGAGAGGAGTTAAAACACAGTTAATAGCAAAAAGGAATAGCTACTGTACAAGTTCGGTATGCACAAGTAGTCGGCTGTGTCTCGGTTTAAAGCATAATGATTCTCTTTTCTTCTTTTCGATAGAAAAATGTAAGCACCATGGAGTAGTCAATTTTCAATTTCCAGTAGGGATTAACATCTAGGTCAAACTGCAAGTTCCAGTCTTCCGGAATGAATATATGTACAAATCAATATTAGAACTAACCAAACTACTTCAATGCACAAAAAAGGAAACAGGAATATTAAACTTCTAGGTCAAATCCCATGTAGTCATAACCATCATGACTTTATCAAGAAAATGATGAGCTCTTCTCGCAGAACTTGAAAATAGGCAATAGTTAAAACAAATTACTCCCTTTGTGACAAATAAATAGTCACTAATAGACAAGTCAAAACTTTTAAGAACGCAAAATTGTCCAAGTTCAAAACTAATTTAACTATCTTGAGATTCAATACATTTATCTTGAAACATGTGACTCTTAATTTGCCATGTCCGTAAAAGAAAAGTGCGGGACGGATAATAAGAATGAATATTTTGTGCAAAAGCATTTTCAAACAATGTTTTAATAACCTTGCCACTAAATAACAGCAATCTAATGATAGAATAAAAGAGCAAGTGCTACAAACTATATACATTGTGTGTTGACAATCATGCTCTTCATGCAACTGCTGCTGAGTAAGAGAAATATCGAAGCCTTGTTTGGGGATACTGAAGAGCTCCCTGAGATCCTGAAAAGTGAAAGCCCAACTTTTTATTGAAGGAAAGGGTTAAGAACCTTACTGAAATAAACTGAATTGATCCCCAAAAGGAAAAGTTGAGCATAGAATAGGAATTCCTTCTCTGTATGTACCTGTTGACTAAAATAGCGAATTTGTTCCTTGTGCTCAGTTGCACTTTTGAACAATCCACCCTTGAATACCTAAAAGATAATTAACAGTCAAAATAAAATCTTAGAGAGCTAAATTTAGCAAAGTAAACGTGGATACAGAAGATAAACGTAAGGAGCATTTGAAATTTGACAGTGTAAAGTCAATGTTATAACGCCTGTTTTAGATTTGGTTTTATTCCAATAACAAACCAGTAGCTATGTGAATTTAGTGTCTCAAGCCGTGCATTGAAAATTGTTAACGACAAGTGCATCCTTGTCAAGTCAAAGCTGAGAATTGATGTATCCATAGCTGAGGTAAGGTTGACATTTTTGTATTTTAGTTTATAGCCTAGTGATTGTTTGAATTTCTTAAACAATTATCAAGGCTTTGAGTTAATATAATCTGGGTTTATTGGGCTTCATCTTGTTATTTAAATGACTTCTATGTGATTAACATGTACTTCCATATAACATTCTTCCATGATTTGGGTGAAAAATCATCTCAGAAATCATTTTAGCAAGCCCTTGCATCATCCTGGACATGCCAAGTTTGGATCAATCCAGCCAACGTGGCTTGGACCGATCCAGCATCCCTGGAATTAATTCCAATGTTTTAGAAGATGTGAGGCGGGTTTGAGGCATTTTGCCGAGGCAAGAAGAGGTGTAGACCTCGACACACATTGAGGCGTAAGCCTCATTTTTTGTTTTATTTTTCCTTAATAAAATCCCAAAAATATAATAATATGATCATCATTACAAAAAGAGCAAATATAATAACAATCTCAAATCATCACACCAAAATAACAATTATCAATGTCACTACATAAAAACAAGTTAAACTAGTGCATACCGTAAAGTGATGACACCAAAATATCAATGTCTATATACAAATTGTTTAATCCCAAACAATTTATTCAAATATATATTATACACCATAACTTCCAAAAATCTGATTTTCACAAATAGTTAAAAAGTAAAAAAAAAAAACAGATAGCATTCAATGTCTATATACAAATTGGACTTCACTGTATTTAAATGATTTGAAGGCTTCAGAACACGCTTCCCTTTTGGGCATCTCAGATAACATTCATATTCAGAGGGGGGGGATGACTATAAGATTCGTTTCATGTCAATCCTTTTTCAAATACATTACTCCAAAAAAGGAGGCCTTCCTTTTGTCTATCACCCCAATGGTGTGTTCTTTGTAAATCAAATGGGGAGGATATTGATCATCTATTCTTGCATTATCCCTGTTAGGAACCATCTCTCCCAAAAGCTTAAGCTGTTAGGAGAAGGAATCGTAATGAATATCATGGTTAACACCCTCCCTCACGTGCGACCCCATACTCGCACGTCAAGAGCAAACAAATTTCGAATTTCAAATTAACAAATGAGGAATGGAGGTGCCAAGGCTTGAACCTTGGACCTCCTAGAAAACCAACCTCTAATACCATGTTAGGAACCATCTCTCCCAAAAGCTTAAGCTGTTAGGAGAAGAAATCGTAATGAATATCATGGTTAACAGTCCCTTTACATGTTTTGTGCGGATAAAAGTGTTTAGAGCTTTTCAAGTTCAGGTTGTCATGCCTAAAAGCTGGAAGGAGTTATCAAAAATTGAGTGGATCCAAGTAGGAAACAAAAAGACGAATGATCACGAAAGTCCTGTGGAGGTGCATTTTCATGGCGGCCTCATGGTGCATTTGGATTCAAAGAAAAAAAAAATTTGAGAATCAGGAGAGAGTTTGGGATAGAGTGCTTTACCTATCTTTGCTTTGGGCATCCCTATCGAAGGAGTTTTCTGGGTTGGGTGTTGATTGTATAATGCGTAATTGGATTGAAGTCTGCTTATGATCCCATTTTTTCGTTTTACTGATTTTCTGTTTTTCTAGGAGTTAGGAGACTAGAAACCTGTATTTTGTGATTCTCTGGTTTTTTACTCCTTGTTTGTTGTAGTGGAAGCTCATGATTTTTTTTTGTTTCGAGTTCCCCTTTTAACTACAAATAACGAAAACCCTCCCCATCCCCACCCCATGTAGGATTCGAACCCGAGACCTCCCGATGTTCGGGTGAGAGCCTTACCACTAGGCTACACACTCCCACAGAGTTCCCTAGATTCTTGCTGTTAGTGGATATGATTGTTTCTTAGGGTTCTCTGATGGGGACACCGTGTCCCCTCCACATTATCTTGTAATCTCTCTTTTTTTAAGTGCCAATGAAATTTCACTTTCTTTTATATATATATAAAGTTAAAAAATAGAGTAAAAGATTGCATTTTTTGAAAGCAGATTTTTTTTATCAAAATACAAATTAAATAATGTTATAAGTTGTAAATATTGTATTAGGAAAGTAGATAATTTAGGAATCCTAATTAGTAGTCGTTTCCTTATCTGTGTAGGAGTCTCATGTATATAAGTGGGTAATCTTCTCTTTAATAATATGAATATAATTTCTCTTCTTCTCATAGACAACATGGTATCAGAGCGTTAGGGTTTTGTTTTGCTAGTTACGGCAGGTTAGGGTTTTGTTTTGCTAGTTACGGCAGACTAGGGTTTGCCGAGCTTCCAACTTCGAATTTCGTCAGTGCATATTTGATCTCACCTCCCACATAGGGAGTTGCGCCATACACCGTCTACCACTCGCCCAAAATCCGGCGTCAAACTGCCCAGCGCGTGGCCCTCACGCGCCGCCTTTTGTTTCCGACGCAGTCTCACGCGCCGGCGCGTGGAGGCGCGTGGAGACTCCGTTCAATCTCCGGCCACTCTCGTCTGGCTCGTCTCAGTTAGTACAGCACGTCTATGTGCTTGGTTTGGCTCAGTTCGTCTTTCTTCGGTGCAGATCTGAGTTTGGTTCGGTTTAGCCTTCGTGGTAACAATTCGGTGACTTGGTACAATTCGGTTTTGCTTCTATTTGTGGTCAGTACTGCTTATACTTCATATTGTGACCTATTTATTGGTTTGCTCTGAGATTTGTGTGGCTTGATTTCTACGTTCGGAGTGTCCAAAGAATTTCGGTACCGTTTCGTCTCTCGTTTACTATTATTCACTGCCTCGTTTATGGTTAGTACGCTGTTTTGTGACTCATTTTGTTCATAATAATTGTGGTCCTCGCTATAAAATTATTTAGATATGTCAGAGCAGAAGGCGGCAGTTGTTTCTGATGTAGTTTCTGTAATGTCAAAAATTACTGAGCATAAACTTAATGGCTCCAATTATCTTGATTGGAGTAAAACCATTCGAATTTATTTGCGTAGTATCGATAAAGATGATCACATGACTAGTGACCCACCTTCAGATAATTTGAGACAGACGTGGCTAAGGGAGGATGCCCGGTTATTCTTACAAATTCGAAATTCGATTGATAGTACTGTGATTAGTTTGATTAACCATTGTGAATTGGTTAAGGAGTTAATGGATTATTTGGATTTTTTATACTCTGGGAAAGGGAATATTTCTCGTATTTATGATGTGTGCAAAGCCTTTTACCGTACAGAAAAACAGGACAGGTCCATTATGAGTTACTTTATGGATTTTAAGAAAACGTATGAAGAACTTAATATGCTATTGCCGTATAGCTCTGATGTCAAAGTTCAGCAGAGTCAGAGAGAGCAGATGGCTATCATGAGTTTTTTAGCTGGTCTTCCGGCCGAATTTGAAACTGCTAAGAACCAGATTCTCTCTGGTCCTGAGATTTCTTCCTTACAGGAAGTGTATAGCAGAGTTCTTCGCACCGAGGGGGTTTCTCCAGTTCAGAATCCACTTGTTCCGTTCAATAGTGCTCTGGTTAGTAAAAATAATGAGTCTGAACTTGGGCGGTTACAATATCGGGGAGGCAATCAAGGAGGAGGATCGAACAGTAACCATTTTAATACTCGCGCACATGATTCGGGAGCGAGTGTGACTCGGGACAAGGCTCCGGAGGGATTGTATGTCATTACTGTCATAATCCAGGGCATTTAAAGCGGGATTGTAGGAAGCTTCGGTACAGGACTCAGAGAGCTCACTCAGCCCACATGGCATCTACCACTGATATAGCTGAAAACTCAGTCCTTATCCCTGCAGATGAGTTTGCCAAGTACTCTAAGTATCAAGACTCTCTAAAGTCTTCATCCACTCCAGTCACCTCTGATACCATGTTGTCTATGAGAAGAAGAGAAATTATATTCATATTATTAAAGAGAAGATTACCCACTTATATACATGAGACTCCTACACAGATAAGGAAACGACTACTAATTAGGATTCTAATTAAACAAGAAGTCTAAGTTAAGAAAGAATGACAAGATAACTTTTGCAAGAAATTTTGACCTATTTGACTTTATTGTCTGAACATAAAAGAAATAGGAAGAAAATAAGGAAGGAAAAAAGGGCATGAATAAAAGGAATCAGGTTGGCAAACGGGAATCGATGCAGGAAGAAGCTGCTTCTTTTTTCTTTCTTTTTTTATCAAAATACAAATTAAATAATAATTAAACAAAAAGTCTAAGTGAAGAAAGAACAATAAGAGTCTAAATATAAACGAAATAGGAAGGAAAAAAGAACATGAATAAAAGGAATCAGTTGGCAAATGGGAATTGATGATGAAGAAGAAGAAGCTGGAAGACTGGCGATTAGGCAGGGCTCTTTTACTGCTGTCTACTACTTTTTTAACTTTTTTATTTCTTTTAATAAATGAGGTGAAAACGAGGTAATTTAGAAAGGCCTGCACCTTGAAGCGCAACGCCTCGCCCGAGAGAGGTGTCAGCCTCAGATTTGGTGTACTCCCTGCATGCCTCGGAGTGCTTCGTCAATACCTCGAGGAGCACACCTCAAAGCCTTTTAAAGCATTGATTAGTTCTTGAAATATCGGATCGATCCAAGGTCGAAGAATTGCCCAGATCGAATTTTCTAAAGGGTTTTCATATAGAAGGGCTTTTAACCTAATAACTGCATATATTTTTCTAAGCATTTTTTCAATTTTGAAGAGAGAAAAACCTAAGCATCCTTATGCTTTTAATCCAACCATTGAATCAAAACACCTAAAAGTGAGTTTTAATTCAATGAACAATCATCAACCTCCAATGTGATTTCTCCTGCAAGTGTCAGAGGACACGAGCATAACGAAGCTGACAGTCGGTGGAGAATGAGGCGTGCCGAAGGGTAGTGAGCCGGTTGGATGATTTGACCAGGAGCTGTGATCAGAAGTAGAAGACAGAGCTCACAAGGCTTTGAGCGAGTTTGTAAGTCGATTTAGTTTCTTGTCTTTGCAAAACTCAATGTTCTAAAAGTCGCTAGGGGGCCTAGGTCTGGGGGGTGGACTAGAGCCTAGGAGATTAATCAGACAAACGATTTTCTCATTATAAATATTATTTTAAATAGCAAAATACTAATAAAATACAAAAAAAAAATCACACAATACTTTTAACATATTTCTCTTACATCCAACAAACCAAACCTGGAATCCTGGAGACGAGAGAGAGAGAGTTTAGAGTTGCGATGGAGTCAAAGAGAGAGAGAGAGAGAGAGAGAGAGAGTTTAGAGTTGCGATGGAGTCAGAGAGAGAGAGAGAGAGAGTTGGGAGCTTGGAGAGCAACAGAACAGACGGTGAGGTTGGAGAGAAATGAATGAACAGTCATAGAGAGAGTTCAACGGGGTTTTGTTCGATTTAAAGTTGAAAATAACACATTAAGTTAAAAGGTGAAACCCTAAAAAATTGGGGAAAAAAGTCTCCAACTTGGGCGCCTAAGCCAACTAATCCCCTGTTGCTGCACAGTGCGATTGATCCAAACGACTAGGGCTTAATCGCCTCGTCTACTGGGCACATGGCACCTAGGCGCCGCTTAATCGGCTGCCTAGGCAGATTTTTAGAACACTGGTAAAACTGGATTTGATCATAGTTGATATGTTGATTAGTCCTGTGTAGCCTGCAATAGCTCAGACCACGTAATTCCTGGTGTTATGCCATTGCTTTTATTAGTACTGTTTATGCATGGTAGATACGCAGAATTGTTTTCTCGGAGATAAAAGGCAATTAGACCTAGAAATTTTCAATCAGAATTTTTAATTCAAATCTGAAGCTGTTTTTAACAAGAATTGGAGCAAAAAAAACCTAGGTTTTAACTCCGCCCAGAATTTCAGACAGCATGCAAATTAGTATTATATAGCCTTTCTATAACAAAAACCAAATGCAAATTCCATATTTCACAAGGGAGTTTGAGACAAGAACCTCCATCACTTAAGACAAAAGTGGTAATGTTTGTCATAACTTGCAAACAACGATTATATAGTCACACTCCTTATCCATTAGATCATATAATTTAGCTCAAATAAGATTCAAATTAACAAAGATTCATAATCATTTTGAGCTATGCAGCATAAGACATTAAGACGTATGATGGATTAACTTTCTCATTATGCAACATTTTATATTGTTGGGCAATCTAACAAAACCTCAAGCCATCATGAGGACAAGATTGTTCATGTCATGATCTTGACTTGTAAAATCTAGGCAAAAAGGAAATCACACCCAAAAAAAGGGTAAAAAGAAGTTTAAAGAAAGTTTAACCTGCTTTCTATATATTTTTTCTTCAACTGTACCACAAGTCATCAATCTGTACACGATTACATCCTTCTCCTGCCCAATACGATATGCCCGATCAACACTCTGGTTATCCGTACTGGAAAGATAAAAGAGGAAAATCAGAAGCTCATGTAACATAAATCGCACAATCGCGTTTATTGATAAGTGCAACAAGCAAAAGGAGGAGAAAGCAAACTATAGCTTGTACAATAGAACAAGTGTATATTAGAACAGAAAGCCCCAGTAATATATGTCAAAGATGGAACAAATGCACCATAACTAGAGAATGCACATCTGCATCATATAAATAACTCTATTTATATAAATAACTCTATTTAGATTTTAATCAAAACCATTGCTTTTGA
Organism: Lonicera japonica; assembly: GCA_021464415.1. Lineage (NCBI taxonomy): Eukaryota > Viridiplantae > Streptophyta > Magnoliopsida > Dipsacales > Caprifoliaceae > Lonicera > Lonicera japonica. Next base: position 61,292,189 of record CM038464.1, read on the forward strand.
GTGTTGCTTGTACATCTGCATCATATAAATAACTCTATTTCTGATCTTGCAGTTGCTGGTATTCCCTAGGAATGCACCAAGTATTGCTATTATTAGGGCTGGCATTTTTAACCGAAAAATCAAAAACCGACTGAAAAAAACCGAACCAAACCGATTAAAATCGGTTACCGACTAATTTTCGCTATGGTGACAGTTTCCATTTGCAAAAAGTTCGGTTTTACCGAACCGAACCGAAATTGTTTTTTTTTAAATATATATTAACTATGTAATTTATCATTTAATCCAAAGCCCACAGCCACAAACTCACACTTTGTTCTTCACACTAGTTTCTCTCTCAACCTCTCACTCGGACACTTCTCTCTCTCTCAACTCTCGAGACTCACTCTCATCTCAACCTCGCCTCTCCACCCCCAGCTCAAGTCCTTAACAGCTCGATCTCAACTCTCACGTCTCCTCTTTTCTCTTGCCTCAGCTCTTCTCATCGTAGCCCTAACATAACCTCAACCCCTCTAAAAAAAAATAAACCCATTTTCTCATGATTTAGATCTGATTTGTGCTATATATTCTTCTAATCTTCTTCATTGTTTTAATTATTTATGTATATACCAATATTTAATCTGTAATTTAGTTGTGATTTTAGTTATTTATGTATATATCTCATCTTTAATCTTTGATTTAGTTATTTATGTATATAAAGTTTGAATATGTATCTAATTTTTGAGTGCTTGGAAATTATTTAATGTTTTACGGAGTTTGATTTTGAATCTGGAATTTAATTTTCATTTTGATATTGAATTTCGGTTTTAACCGAAAATTATGGTAAAATTACCGATATTTCGGTAACCAAAGTGTAATTAGCACAGTATCGGTTGGTGTTTTAGCTATACCAAAACAATGGTTCAGTAATCGGTAATACTACTTCAATTTGGTTACCGAACCGAACCCAGTCCTAATTATTATATAAGGATATTTTTTTGATACGAAACAGAAAATATTATAGCCACTAAACGGAAGAAAACAGTACATATACAATCGAGAAAATAAGCAGTCTAGTGGAAGAGAATTTCACTAGACTGACAATCCCCCCCGCCTATTAGAAAGAGGCACACTACACAGGACACGGAAGACACACTTAGCTAAATAAAAAACTATTACAATCGATACTAAACATAAAGCATTCTAAGCTATCTAAAACGCCAAACACCCTGGCCCACAATCCTGTAAGTAATAAAATGTGTTCCTTCAAATCCTCAACAGAACTAGATTTCCCTTCAAAAATACATTTGTTTCTCTCCATTCAAACACCCCAAGCTGCCGCTAGAACCGCAAATCTCCATAGATCTCTAGCTTTGCCCCGACCCTTATTAAAGTGCCATTTCAACCCCACAAACTCCGACCATTTCTTGGAAATAGCACCAACCATCCCGAATGCCTTAAATAACCCTGCCCAAATCCTCCTTCCAAACCCATAGTGAAGAAGAATATGATCAATGCTTTCATCAAATTGTTTGCACATCACACACCAACATGGGGACAAGCACCAAAAAGGCCTCCTCTTTTGAACCATATCACATGTGTTAACCTTACCCTTAAGAGCAAGCCAAGCGAACACTTTAATTTTGGTAGGGAGCCCATGCTTCCAGATGAAACTAGACAATGAAGCCGAATATGACTGAGAAGATTGAGAAAGGACATTAAAAAATGATTTACATGAAAATGAACCGGATGAATGAGCCATCATAGATCTTTTATCAAGATAATTTTGATTTAACGAAACACTCTAGATTAGATCCATCATAGATGTAAACTTAACAATCTCCCTATCATTTAGATTTCTACGAAAAGACAAATCCCAAGAAAAGCTTGGAGACCAAGAGGAAACCATTTGAATAAACATATTCTGATTACAAGATAATCTGAAAATCCTAGGAAATAGATCCTTTAAAGGACTACTCCCTACACATATATCATCCCAGAACCGAATTTTGTCTCCCACACCCACCACTAATTTAATGTTTTGCATAAAGTCAATCCACACTCTAGAAATCGACTTCCACGGGGCACGAGAAGTGCCAAATTATTATATAAGGATATGAATTTCAATTGTAGTCAGATTGGATGATTAATTGAATTTGTGTTTTGGTTTGTGAGTTGGCAAGTGGCCATCTCCTCTTTTTTTTTCTTTTTTTATCTATATGTTCTTGTTCTATATTACATCAACACTATAACTCAATCATGGCAAACTATAAACCATCCGCTATGGTTGCTTTGGCTGCCCATATGATACGATTATTTCATGTGGAAGGATACGTCTATGTTCCCATTTGTACATTTTATTGGAGAATTATTTATCAAAATATGCAGAAGTATCCCTATAAGTGCAGGATAATTAAAACATAATCAAACAAAAATATGAGAGGTTATACGAAGATAGAAATTGCATAATTATTCTTGCTAACTCCCGATGTTTTACGAGGCATGTGCAGTGATTTGCCGATCCGAGGTGTTTGATTCTTGGAACAGTGTCATTTTTATCATCATATCTTTATAGGACAAAAAGAAGATTATAAAAGAGATGCGATTCTTACCTACATCTATTTGAGACGCGCGCACACACACAGAGACACAGTTTCATATTGCACTACTAATCAGGGTAATTAATGTGTAAATATATGGTATGAATGTATGATATGTAAAGTGAGATGTTATCAAATACATATTTACAAACTATGCCATAATGCCATATTCTTATCGGATATTATAATTTTTTAGTTTTGGTGTTATTAAGTCTTTTAAGGGATCACACGTACGATTTTGTTTCTCATTGCCGGTCACCACTCTAGCCGATTCTGACCGACTCCAGTCCAATATCCAGCTACCTCTTCTACGATTTTTCAAACTGCTTTTATTTCTCCATTGTATAAATTTCCAAATTATATTTTATTTCTTTCCTTGGTATTGGTACATTTTGTTTAAGGTTCTATTTCCGTTTTGTCACATGATCAATCTTTATAAGGTACATGCTTTTCCCACCTTTGGCAAATGTGGGTTGGATGTTTTTCTTGCCTTTGTGGTGCATTTAGTCTCATTCTATGAAGCACAGACACTCACTTGGAGGCCACGTGTCAGGCCCGACACTTGTCGGACACTCCGATTCTCTCTCCGACACTTGAATTTAATTATAGTCTCTAATACTTGATAATTGATTTAGATGGCTACTACTCCTAGTGTTTCTTCATTGCAATATCAATTGAGGATGAGGCAACTAAGCCACTTTTTATATTTTCTTTTTGTTTTCTATCATTCTACGGAACAGTTTAGTCTATATATGCTTTTTGATGCCTTAATTATGGAACAATTTAGTGATTATGTTTTCAGTATTTGGGTTATTATTGAATTCTTAAATATTAGCAATGTTTATTGTATATATAATTAATTAAATAAGAACGTGTCCCCCCATGTGTCGTGTCTTACATTTTGAAAAAATTGCGTGTCACGTGTCGCATGTGGTGTTGAAACACATGTTGCATGTCGAGTCTATGCTTCATAGGTCTCATGGCAACTCAACTATGGTGGATGTTTTTTCCACCTTTGGTGCACATTTCATTTTGGTTTTCAGGGAGATGCTTTAGGGCATGCATGTCTCAATCACAAAAGAAGCATTTGAATATTTATTTGAAAACCCAAGCTAAAGTCAAGGAACAGTAGGTGCGTATAAGTCTGCAAAATTTAAGGAAGGATTTTACTAGAAGAGGGTCCGCGGAGAAAACGATGATCATCCTAAATATACAATATGTCAATATGCATATATTAGCACCGATCCTGGGCAGCCACCTAGGCAGTGCCTACTGCCTGGATGGCTGGATGAATTAGGCAGCATAATCAGCCTGCGTGGGTCTGGCAGATAGACTGAGTTTCTTTTTTACTTTGTTTAAACAACTACCTTTTTTTCCTTTTGTTAAATGCATACCCTTGAAGAAAACGGAAGCAAACCTATCAACCATCTAAGCAACAAATCATTGATTCCTCCCCACGCCAAACCCTAGCCCATTGCAGCAAGAAAAAAAAGAGAGGACTCAATTGCGCTAATTACGAACTCACCATTCTACCCTCTTTCCTCAAGTTTATCTGAAACTTTCTTCCCCTTTCCTTTTTTAGTGTCGCTTTTTTTTCACCAGCTTTTTTACCTTTGCTTGAAAGTTAGAAACAAATTGATATTTTCATATTGATGAGAAACTTTGCTTCAATTTCATTGCGGACAGTGGACCTAATGATATGCTTCATTTGCTTTTTTATTAAACTAGTATTATATATATATATACATCTTTAAAACAAAATACTTAAATACGACCGTATGGCGCCTAGCCGCATTGGGATCTCTATGTCCACCCTAGGTCCACCTAGTACCTTAAAGAACATCAATTAATGTATTTTGATACTTTTTGAAATCGGAACTATAGCAATTGTATATTAATAATACACAAACACATGAACATTTTTTAAGATTGTCCATCTCGCAATACTTCTAAAAAATCTAGTGTCAGCATATATCTAGTTGTGTACCTTGGATTCCATGCTGGATCAACGACAATGACACGGTCTGCTTTTGTAAGTGTAAGCCCTAACCCACCAACTTGAGAAGTCAAGAGGAATATAGGAGCTCCATTGCCCTCTTGGAAGTTCTGCCAATTAGTACACAGAAAAATTAGAATATCAACGTTTATTTAGAACTAGAGAAAATTTGTGACAGGAGGACGAACATTAACAACCGTCACTCTATCATTAGCTTTTGTGGTACCATCAATCCGCAAGTACTCGTAACCCCTGGATGATAGGGATTCCTGATGAGTTTAAGAAAGGGTTAGTGGAAAAATTTAATGCTAAAGCATAAAATAATTTACAAAGAAAAGTAGAAAACCGAAAACAAGAGAGGGAAAAGAGGAATAAGGGAAAGAGTAACAACAATACAATTTGGTTTTCCATTCAAAGTCATGCAAGAATCAGGCCAGGCATTCAATAAACAATTTCAATCCAAAACAATACAATACAATACAACAAAAAGTTGAATCTAATCCAAGAACAAAAAATTATCACAAAATCCAAGATTATCTTCCATATAATAGAGACGGTTATGTTGATCATCCAAATTCCAAATAATGTTAAGGATGGTCAATATTTGTAATTACAAATGATAAACTTCACCTTCAGGTTTATGTTTCACATTGTTATTGGTATATAACTTTGGTTGTGCAATGCAACTAAGAAAAACTACGATTAGACTTAGTGCCTCAATAATGGTTCATTTTAGACTTTGGTACTTAAGAGAATTCAAGTATCTTCAGTACTATTTCAGTCCAAATCCAATAAAATGACCCGGGACACATGCTTCACATGACATTTAACCAACCTTGAAAAAAAATGTTAAAAGAAGGGAAAAGGGCAAAAACAAAACACAAAAATGGGGACAGAACTTTCTGTTTCCCCACCAACCACCACCTCCTTTTGTGGGTGGGGGAGGGCTCTCTCCTTTTGTTCATTTCTTCTTGCTTTGTTTCCCTTTCTCTCTTAAAATATGGCTTTTCTACAAGAAAGGATTTGAGAGAGAGGTGATGGGATGCGGGTTTAGGTTTGGGTGCTGGGCTTCTATGTGGGGTGGAAGAGGGCCTTTTATTTTGTTCTTTTCCTATTTGCATTTTTCCCAGTTTCGTTAAAACTATGGTTTTTATAAGGGAGCAGATTTTAGAGAGAGAAAGAGAGGAAACAAAAGATAGGGGACAAGATGTCCACCACACCAAAGGAAACTGAAGCTCCAAAACAATCGCCATCTTAGTGCCAGTGCATACACAATAACAGCGTTACAATAAGGAAGCACAATAAATGAAGGGCGAAATAAAACATAACTACCTATTTAGATCCCAAAATCAATGGGATCTTACATATCATAATTGAAAGATAAATCTGTAAGATCCCTTCATCACGGAAAGTAGAAAGACGTCTAATAACCAATTTATGACAAGTGACACTTAATAAAATATGATTTTCTAATGGTCAATCTCAAACATCGGAATAAAAAATCTCCTCTTCATCAAAGGCCACTCCAAACAAACAGAACAATCAAGGGGCAATACGATTCCAATCCAAACCTTCAAGCATTGGTTTTTGAGTGACTTCTTGAAACAAACTCTACAAAAGCTGCTGATATCTTCCAATTCTAGTTTCCTATTACAACTTCTCCTTCCCTTAACCATTTTGTGCAGGAAAAAAACAGAATTTCACTTTTTATCTCCAACTGATCTCTTCCCTCATTATCAGCCCTTCCTATTCATTTTTTTTAAAGCAAACAAAAATTTTATTGATAAGATAAAAAAAGAGATACAACTACAACAAGAAGATAGAAAGAGAACAGAGGATAAGTCATCCACTGAAAACTCTAACAGCCATTACAAAAAAACTAAACAAACTGCCTGGGCCCAACAAACTGAGAAATCAACATCCTACAACGCTAACACAGTCCAATTCATTTCGAAGTGTTGCTCGCCTACTAATCTCAGTTTCAGACAAAATATTACCATCATATCGAGATCCTTAAATCTCCTTCAAAAACTATTCTTTTACTCTAACATTCCCAAATTCTTCTTTATTCCTAACGAATTTCAACTTAACCATTCAGAAAATTCGCTTCCAACCTTGAAGTTGACACTCCTACCACCAATCCCTACAAAGCTTTACCAAAATCAATGTGAGTACAAATAGCAACATCATCCGTCGACACAATCTGGGAATCCCACATTACAATAATCCCCTAGAAGCACCAGCTAGAGGCAGCAAAACTGGTCCCTAACTCAGGAATCGGACATGCCTCTAATAAGAAACAACCATGGTTCAAAATAGCAGTTTCGAGTGCCTACTTGGCCACACAAATTTCAACTCGGTTTACAGGTTTCGGGAGATACCCGCTGATTCACTATTTAAAAGGCCAAAAAAAAATATGAAAAAAATATAGAAAAATTCTAAAATATGAGACTAATAAGATGGATCAATTAGATAAGCATAATGCCTTTATCTAGTACAAATTACATTGTCTAGAGGGTTGGTTAAAAGGATGTCTTTCGTGGGGGGGTAGGTTAACTTTGATTCTATCTGCCTTGAAAGTATTCCGATTTATTATCTCTTTCTTTTCAAAATGCCAATTTCGGTGTGCAAAACAATTGAAAAACTAATGAGAAACTTTTTTTGGGAAGGATTTGGGGAGGGAGCTTGTGATCACTTACTGAATTGGGATTTGGTGTGTAAAAGTAAGGATAAAGGGGGGTTGGGCATCAGTAACATTGCTAAGAAAAATGAAGCTTTGTTAGGAAAATGGCTTTGGAGATTTCCCATTGAACAAAATTCATTGTGGTGCTCAATAATTAAAAGTAAGTATGGACTTAATGAAAATGGGTGGGATGCAAACATGGTTACTAATGGCACTCATAGGAATCCTTGGAAAGCCATTTCTAGCGGCATTGTTAAATTTAAATCATTTATTCAACTTAAGGTGGGTACGGGCAATTCCATTAGGTTTTGGGAAGATATTTGGGTTGGGGTTTCTACTCTTGCTTCTCTCTTTCCCCAGTTGTATAGAATTTCTCGGAACACAAATAGCTTCATAGCATCAATCATTCGTTGGAATTCTATTGATTCTTTCTCATGGGATTTAGAATTTCGTAGAAATTTAAATGATAGGGATATTGGGGATTTTTTGGAATTGTTAGACTTGGTTTCTAATTCTCAAGTCTCAAGATTTGAAAGAGACTATAGAATGTGGGTGGGGGAAAAGTCAGGAATATTCTCTTGCAAATCGTTCTTTCACTTGCTCATTAATTTGCCATTGGATCCTATTTTTGTGCCTATCAATTTTATTTGGAAAGTTGGTATCCCACCTAAGGTGAAAGTTTTCGCTTGGTTGGCCTCGTGGAAAAGAGTTAATACTTGCGACTAACTCCAAAAAAGAAGGCCAAATTTTGCCATTTCTCCTTCTTGATGTACTCTTTGGAAAAGGGGTGGTGAAAATATTGATCATATCTTAGTTCACTGCAAATTCTCCAATTATATGTGGAATAAGGTGAGGGAGGATTTTGAAGTTATTGGAGCCTTGCCTAGCTCATGGCATGATTTATTAGGCGTGGATTGGCAGTTTAGTGGGAACAAAAAGAAATCAAAATTGTAACGACCCGGTCCCACCTCAGTACGATATTGTCCGCTCTGGGTAGCGTCCTAGCCAGGCCTCAGCCCCAGGACATCTACCCTCACAGCTTTGTTTCTGGGAGCTCACGACCAGCTTCCCAGGGGGTCACCCATCCTGGGATTGCTCTGGTCCACTACTCGCTTAACTTCGGAGTTCTCATGGGATCCGAAGCCAGTGAGCTACCCAAAAGGCCTCGTACTTAATTGGTGACCATATCTTACTTATATGGGTCTCCAAGGATCCCCCAACTTCCGGTGTGGGATGCCCCCTTTGAGCTACCATTCCTCCACACAAGAGAGTACTCATCGCTCGAGCTACCATTTCTCCACACAACGGAGTACTCATCACTCAGGGCGTCAGAAAAATTGTTATGGAGATGTTGCTGTTTGGCATTAGCTTGGGGACTTTGGCAAGAAAGAAACGCTAGAATTTTTGAAGATAAATCTTGCGAAGCCAGTGAAGTATGGTTTGAAATCAAACAGTTAGCATCATTTTGGGCCATCTCTTCGAAACTGTTTGGATCTTTATCAGTCTCAGATTTGTGTGGGAATTGGAAGGCAGCTATCCAGTAGTAGCCCTGTTTATGGCTTGATCTTTTGATTGTTGTTTGATTTCTTGTAATCTCTATCATTGTTTGGTATTTTGTAGCCTTTTGATATTTCTTAAGGGGCTTTGGTGGACTGCTGGTTCACTAAAAATGTAATCTATATTGTATCACTTTAAGTCGTTTTTAATAAAAGCGTTTTGTTTCTGATCAAAAAAAATTACATTGTCTATGTCAAAATACCGAAATCTATTACACTATGATAATACACTATAACATTATAGTTTAATAAATTGATAACAATACAATCTTATAAGGCACAAATATCTCAAAATAAGTTCAATTATGCCTAGAATAATGATATGGATCTTAATCATTAGTGTCACTCTAGTGGTGAGGGTAAAAAAAAAAGGTTGGGAATTGGCACCAGTAGGGTAAGGTTGGGATTAATGGCTAGATGACCCCTTTGTATACTCCACATATGCATAGCTTGCACCCACTTAGTGCTTTTCAACATGCATTTACTTATCACAAGTTGTAGGTGTAAATACCAAACTTTAATCAATGCTATGACTAGAATATATTGAAATATGTCAGTAAATGAACTAATAGAATGGATTTAAGAGAATACCTAACTTCCGATCAAAAAAAAGAGAATGCCTAACTAAACAATTTAACATGCATTTTGTAATAATGATTTGAAGCTAACCTGGATGAGATTAAGCATCTTGCGTGTTTGAGAGAAGATAAGTACCCTATGACCCTTTGGGATTAAGTCATCCTGTCATCATATATTTATCAAAAACAAGTAATAAACAGATAACACCAAATGTATCATACAAAAGTAGATTGTGTAAGAAAGCCAGATCATCAATTGATAACGTAATGCATTCTAACCAGTAAAGATATAATGAAAGAAATCTTGCACGAGACATCACTCTTCTCCTCAAAATCAATTATATCAGTGACATCTGCTATGTGCATTGCCAATTTTTCTGCCACTCCATGATCTTCCTGGTTCAACATTGAATCCATCCCTTCTAGTACGTCTTCAGCCGCTCTTTTCGTCAAGAGAAGTGGATGATCACATATTTTCTTCAAAATCTAATTCAAACAAATAGATAATTGATTTATTTTATAGTTGAGGAGGAAAGCCAACACTGGAAACATAAAAAATATGAGAGAAACTATGAGTTATCTCACATGTAATTCTTGCAATGATAACATAAAAACAAACAATGGTTGTAACTATCACAACGAAAATAACAGAAATGATGGCAATACACCAAAATCAGATACACAGCTGCACTGTTGCCAACTCAAAGTTCTTTTAATGGAATGGACCAAAATTAATACACGTAGAGGGGGTATTTCTAGCTCTAAGGAATACATGGCTTTGGAGGAGATATTTTTTAAGAATAGTAACCTCTGGAGAATGAGAGGGCATCAGGAGAGGAGTATCATGAATAGGTCCTCTTTTTGACATTGTTTTGCTTATATTCAAGTTGGATTGCATTTCATCTTGCTTCTTCCTTCTTTCTGTATGGACGGCTTGTCCTCCACTATTGTACAATCTTGGTATTGGTTAATAAAATGTTTGTTTCTTGTCAAAAAATAAATAAATAAAATTGGACTGTTAGTTTTTCGCAGTATAGGACTGCAAAATAAATGAGTAGGCACCTCCCATGAGAGCCTACCATCCTCTGCAAAGCTCCTCTCTTGTCAAAAACTCCAGATCCCAGTTCCAAACACAGTATTTTAGCAAGTGTCTCTCATTGAAGCTCAAATTCAAGAGTAGATACCCCTTCGACTCCAAGTCATCTCCCTTTAAAGGAATTTGAGGTATAGGAACACTAGCATCAAATGTGGCTCTTCCAAGTGTCTCAACAGATCACATGTAGAGATATTGATCTTAAAATTAAAATTATTTTGAGATATTGATACCATAAAATGAGGAGACGATATTTAAGAATACAATAGTGTTATGAAATCTTTGATTATTCTTGGATGTTTCCACAATACTATTATGAATAGGTATATATATATAGGAATCATTAAAACAAATAAGAAACAAAACAAGTAAAGCAACATAAGAGGTAAAGCAAGTAAAGGCTTCACAAGAAACAATACCGTGAGTGCAGCCAATGGTGAACCATCAAACGCTGAAAGAACCAACTCACTTTTCAAAAAAGCCTCATATAGTTGTCGCTAAAGCAGAGATAAATAAACAAGGTTAAAAAATTATCTGAGTTTAGATCAAAGCTAATCGAGTTGAAATGAATCACATACTAAAGTTAAAGACATTTTACCTGGCAACTAGTCAGTCTTAACCACACTATAATCTCATTCTTTTTAGAAAGCTTGACACTGCTTGTGGCATCATCTTCACAAAATACCTCATTTTTCATTCGACGCAAAAAATAAGGTTGAATGCGTGCTCTTAATTCCTGTCAGCAAAAGACAAAAAGTTATTGATAAGCCTCTCACTTTGAGTTACTCTGGGAAGCCTACCTTGCAACTAGTGATGTGAAAGAAGAGAACATTCCGGAGTCAAAACAGATATTCATAAAAGGAGCAACATATGTAAGTAGAAAACGTAAACTTCTAAGATATACTGGGAAGTAATTACAAAACCACTGCGGTTAGGGTGCAAAAATTATTATAGAGTTTGGAAGCCAAAGAATTATTGTCCAAGGCTAAGTGTCCTGGGTAATTAATTATTTAGTATTAGTAGTATGTTAAGGTATTTTGGTATTTAGCATCTTCAAGGTTTTGCGGCTTAGGCTATAAATAAGGATGTAATAAATCGTAATTAGGAGTTGGACACTTAAAGTAAAGCATTAGGGCTTAGGGCTTGCGAAACATCCTTCTTCTCTTTCTCTCTTCTTCTATTACTTTCTATATCGTTCTGCATCAATATGTGTGCCAATTCTCATCATGCATGCACAGACCACAATATAGCAGGTAGAAAGAAATATTATATCACATGATCTTCAAATCAATGTTTTAAAAGGCACAAGGCGAGTTTGAGGCATTTTGTCCGGGCGAGGCAAAGCGTAGGCCTCAAGGCTCACTGGGGCGTAAGCCTCATTTTTTATTTAGTTTTTCCCAAATAAAATTCTAAAGATATAATAACATGATTATCATTACTAAAAGAGCAAATAACGACTTTATAAACATAAGAACAATCCCAAATCATCACACCAAAGAAGCAAATATCATGATACTACATAAAAGCTAATTAATCAAAGTGCATCACACAAAATATCAATGCCTCTATACAAATTCTTTAATCCCAAACAATTTATAAAATTGCATAACCAAAATATCAAAGTTTATTTTCCTAAATATTAAAAAACTATAGAGCAAAAAAAATATTAAAAAAACAATTATTTTTGAAAAAATAAATAAAATCTAATATTTTGGGGTAAAAGAACAAAAGGCCTAATGGTTTTTTGTGTGGGTCCCAAAGGAAAAAGACAAATAGGCTAAGGTAAAATATCACGTTGTTTGTTAATTTGTGCCATCATCTTTCTTCCTTCTTCCCCACTTTAGGGTTTTTTCTCCACCAACTACCATCTTTCCAGGTAAGCTTCATTTTTCCCGTCCAAATTCCGTCTCCTTTTCCATCTTCAAGTCCTCGTCTCACCTATTCTCTCTCTCTGCTCGCCGTTTTTTCTCCCTCTCTCTTTTTGGCCATTTAGATCTAGGGCTTAACGCAGTATTAATGCCTTAACGCCTCACACGCCTTGAGGCCAAAGCATACGCCTCAGGTGCTCGTCAAACCAGTGAGGCGTAGGCCTCATTTTTACCTCAAAAAATCATGCCTCGAACACCTTTTTAAACATTGCTTCAAATAAGGTAAAAAGAATTAAAATATAAATAAAAACAACATAGCAGCCCCATTAGACATATAGCATATAAAACCTGACCAAAAGAGTTCAGTTTTAGCATCTTTGTCATGCTATGTTTTCAAAATAAGATGCCCTGAGAATTCAATTATTCACCTTTGCAACAGAGGATCCAATGTGCTTGTCCCTATTAGAGGCATTTTTCTCATTACCACGAAGAATAGCATGCTCGTATTTATCCTTAAACCTGAAAATAAGAACGATGTGTTCATATGTTTAGTAATATACGAGTTTCGTGCCATGTGAGAACTTAAGTAAAATCCAATTAGAGCACCAAAGCAGTATTACCAGGCCTTGTCGCCTAGAAGCTCAGGACAACAGAAGTTGAACAAAGCCCACAATTCCTGAATTGATGATCCAGAAAAGGAATCATATATCAACTATTTGCTTACTAGAAAATATATAAAAAATAAAAAATACAAGCTACAGAATTAGCAATGAATACCTTTAGATTGTTTTGTAACGGCGTGCCGCTTATAATAATACGGTGGGCAGAAGATATTTCAAGCAAACTTTTGGCCCGCTGTGTACTAGGATTCTTAATGAGATGTCCCTAAGTACATAAATAAATAAGGAAAACAATGATTAAATCTTTAGAAATGACCAATGAAATATCTTTGTATCAAAAAACTTATATCCCTAAAGCTATTAAGAGATGAACCTAAAAATTAAGTTTAACTCTAGTAACAGTAGTATATAAGCAACCCCTGAAATTGAAATAGGAAACGACGAATATTAAAATAAGCAAACAAAACTAAACTTAAATTTTATAGCAGTGCATAGCAAAGGAAGGGGGAAAAAATTAATGTAACGAGCACTGATCAACATCAAAGTCAACTGAATAGTATACATAGTCACACATTAACAAAAGGTCATGCTGGTAGGGATGGCAGAAAAACCCAACCCGATGGGTTTCTGACCAGGCCCGACCCTGATGGGGCGGCGTTTCTTGATCCCGGGTCGGGTTTGGGTCTGCATAAATATAAAAATTATAATATATATATAATGTTTATAGAAAAAACCCTAGACCCAAGCTCTCACTCTCACTGCCGCTATTGATTCTCACTCTCACTTCTCACTTCTCATTCTCTCACCTCTCCCACACAAACCCAGCCACACCGGCCCACACCTCCCACCATCCGAGACTCCAAGTGTCTGACGCCTCATTCTCCTCTACCTCCACCTGCCACGCCTCTACTACTCTGCAACCGGCCAATCTCCACATTGTCAGCATCAATGGAGTTTGAGACTTTTGTTTTTACTTCTTTTTTTTGTTTTGGGCAAATGATCGTTCTCTTTCTTCATTAACAAAAGCAAAATAGTAGAACAAGTAGAAAATGAAGCACCTTGTTTAGCTTGAATTTGGATTTTGGAATTTAATTGAGTTTGGGATAATGGACAATGTCACTGTTGGCTTATTAATTCGGGGCAGGGCGGGGTGGGTTTGGGCTCCGTGACATTCTTGCGGGGCGGGTTTGGGACTTAAAAAAAACTGCCTCAGGTTCGGGGCGGGCTAATACATATGCGGGTCGGGTTTGGTATTCGCCAAACCCAAACCATAACTGACCCATGCCATTCCTGCATGCTGGCTAAAAATTATACAAAAAGGTTTTCAAGGTAAAACAAGCATAGGAAGTTGTGAAATACCTTTACGCATTTATATTCTCTTCTAGAATAATTTAACTAGGCCACTTTTCTAGAATTCTTTCGCAGACCAAAGGCTAGTGAAAACATACTATTTTTTACGCTCATATTGGATATTTGTACGTTCTTAGAATATAAAAAGGTTCAATTGTATACGACTATGCGTGATACAAATTCAAATACAAGATAACTAATAGAATGATCTGATGCATGCACATTTATAAATCCTTAATATCATATAGTAGGAACACAATAATCTAAGTCTCTAAAAGGAGTGGAAAACACACTAAATATTAGCATGGCATCAATTTAAAGTTCAAGCATGAGAAACAACTGAATTGAAATGGAATTTAGTTATCTACCTCGTCAAGAATCATATAATCCCACGTGATGTCATCCTCACCTCTCCAATCACGGAAGTAATGATTGCCACATAAAGATTTTGTATTGTTCCGCACAATATCATAAGTTGTAAGAAGAATGCCATCGTGCTATAAGGTTCACAACCAATAAAAAAAAATCAAGTATTGGAACAAAGAAGACATAAAAACATATTGCAAAAAGTGAAGTTCAAATACCAATTTCCTTAAAATTAAATTCAGAAAAGATGAGCTCTAATTATATTTTCTAAATAGAAATTGACAAAACCTTTTTGGTGGACCAGCGTCCACCAGCTTACTGTACTTTCTTCTCTTCCTGTAATTATATTCTTCTATTGCCTAAAAATCTTGTGCAGAACAGAAATGTCAACATCTATTTTAAATTTTTCACTTGGAAGGTTGTGGGTCCCATTCCCCTTGCCCTCTTTCACTTAGGGTGTGTTTGGCGTGCTGGATAAGGAGGTAGGATAGGATAGGATAGGATAAAGGTCGGATAGGATAAAAGTCGGAATTAGTCGGATAGGAATAATGTGGGATAGTATAGGAAAAGAATCAGTCAGATAAGGATTAAGCGGGATCGGACAGGATAAGGACTAGTCGGATAAGGATTTAATAAACTTTGCATTTGATGGAGTTCCGGATTACAAATCCAGCTATTATATAATACAACTTGCTTTTCTTTTAAAAATATATGCAATTTTAACTGTTGTCCACAAATTTTTTTTAACTAATGCAATTCTTCTATTTATAAATAAGTTTCCTAAAAAACTCTTTCGAGAGAAAAGTTCTATATTACATACAATATTTACGAACTAGGCATTAAGTACAGTTTCAAATTCTAATGTTACCCATTTTTCTAAAATTAAAGTTTCTTATAAATACCTTCATTTAATAAAAAATAAATAAAAATATCATATTATACAAGAAATGAATTTTATTAGTTAAGTTACTGTGATTTTGGGGTGTTGAAAATTTTCATTAATAAATTTAATTATTTAAAAGGTGTAAACAAAATAAAAAAAATAATTTTTATATTCATTTTGTTATCCGGCAATCATGAGATAAAATAATACCACCTATAGGGGTAGTATATATTTATTCGGTTCTAAAGGGATAAAATGATAATTAATCCTAAGTGCATTCCAATCCCGTGTTGCACCAAACGCGAGATAGGATTAAAATATCATATCCACCCTTGCGCCAAACACATGATAGGATTTATTTATCCTATCCTTTCCGGCAACAAACACCGGATAGGATTATTTAATCCAATCCTACTTTTAATCCCGCACGACAAACACACCCTTACAGCTGTAGCAAGGAAGTGTCTTAGAGACGTTCCTTTCAAAAAAGAAAAAAATATATATATAGGTTTTCCTTTTTCTTTTTTTAGCAAGCACGGAAGATAGAAAATACCTGAAGGACATATTGAAGCTCATATTCTCGAGCTTTAACACAAGTCCCAAAATACCTGTAGGAAACGACACATTAGTAACTACCTTTCATTGCACTACATAATATAACATGCAACAACATTTAAAGATATGAACCAAAATCAAATAGTCTTACTCTTTTTGCACTATAATATAACATGTAACAACATTTAAAGATATGAACCAAAATCAAATAGTCTTACTCTTTTTGCACTATATAATATAACATGTAACAACATTTAAAGATATGAACCAAAATCAAATAGTCTTACTCTTTTGTCTTCCTAGAAAGTCCAACTGTAGATAGTTCTTTGATCCAATGGGGTAGCAGCGTTTTGGGAGCAACGATCAATACCCTCTTTGTTAAGCACGAGTGAAATAGCCCAGCTAAAAAGCCACAAATCTGAAATGAAGAGCAAAAAAAGTCACATAAACATTATTGACAACAGTAACGCAGCTCAACAACTGTGAATTAACATTTCATACCTGCATTGTCTTTCCCAATCCCATGTCGTCACCCAAAATTCCACCTTTACCTTGGCAATGAAGGGACCACAACCACTTCAAACCATCACGCTGATGAGGATACAACATTTTTGCAATTTTACTAGGCAGCTTATATGTAGACTTTGGGTCACTCAAAACAAATGAAGCTTCCTCCCCTGAAACAGTACCATTTCCATAATCATCCAGTATTTCAAGCTCATCAGAATTATCATGCCCTTGTCTTGATTTACTTCGTCTCTCCACATCTTTCGAAATTCTATGGCCACTCATAACAACACAATCATCATCGCTGTCTTCTTTTCCAACATAGGTATCAACCCTGTTAGATGCGAGGGACAATGATTCAAGTGCTGTATATTTTGACAGTGCTTCTTTCTTTGATCGATTTTTCCCTTTATCTACTACAACTGAAGATGATGAGTTCTCAATCGTTTTAGGAACCCTTCTCTTCTCAATGGAGAGAATCTCCATTCTTGAGCTTAAGTCATTGAGAATATCCCTGATTTCATTCCCACCGACATTATTGCTCCTCACTACATTTTCCATGGGAGGGGGGGAATCAAAATCAGCAATGACAGAAAAGTTTGGTTCGTCATTTGTTGTTTTATTATTTTTGTCCTCTCCAGCTTTGCAGAGGCGTCTTCTGCCTTGAATCTTACCCTTTAAAGGCTTGCTGTCCTCATCTGTAATTTAATCAGTCATACATTAACTAGAACCCAAAAGATGCATACATGCAATATAAATATATATATATATAGAGAGAGAGAGAGAGAATACTAGTTAGAGATGTAAAATCAGCAACTCTAGAACTTGTGAATTTGTGAAGGGCAACTTTAGTCTCACCATCACCAATTCCACGTGACAAAGTTTTGGCTTCAGTCTCAACTTTAGTTGGCTTTTTCACCGGAGGGGATGAGTCAAAATCAGCAATGGAGGAGAAACTTTGTTCTTCGTGCTTAGTTTTGTTTTTGCCCTCCCCCTCTTCTGTTATTTAGTCATTCATATATATATCTTAACCAAAAATTAAGAAAGAAAAGAGTGAACTATAGAGAGTGAAGGAGTCGGTACCAGTTTGAGAAGTAAAATCGGTAGTAATTCCAGAACTGGTGGACTTGACGACATTCAATGAATTTTCTGATACTGCATATATTTCATTCATGAATCCATTTAAGAAACCAAAAATAGAAACATCTATCTAGATTTAGATCCATACACACTACACATATCTATCAATCTATACTATCTATAAAGTGTGAGGAGAGATTTTGATAGGTCTCCAAAATTAAAAAACTACCCTTCACGCTTCAAAAATTACACATTAAAATAATGCTTAAAACTTTAACCCATGACCTTAAAAACCCAAAGAACACATGTTTATTACCACTTGGCCAAATACCCTTTGATGTTTTTGTTTTGTGATGACGTGTTTATTTTGCAAGATGCTTTTCAAGGGTGAATAGAGTCTTTGGCGCGAGTTAGGAACTAATATAGAGAGAGAGAGATATACCATAGGGTTGGGAATGGGGAAAAACGACTCCATTGTAAGTAGGCCTATTCTCGCGATCAGCATCATCGTCTCCCCCAAAAAGTTTACAACCTTCAACCTCTACCTCTTCCATAGACTGGTTCATTTGAACTGAAAATAATCATAATCATTGATGGATTAACTTAAATGTAAATAAAATTAGAAAGGAAAGAAACAATAGAGAGAGGAATAGATAAAAACCAGGAGAGGGAGAAGGAGAATCGAAATCCTCTATTCCGAAAAACTGAGGGACATCATCATCCTCATCTCTTGACAAAGAGGCTTTGCAGAGGCGTCTTCTACCTTCGAGCTTCTTTGCCTTCGATTCTTCTATTTGCATAAAAAATATTAACCATTGAGTGACCAATAGATAAATAGAGTACATACATGAACACAACAATTAATATATACATATAGAGAGAGAGAAAGAAACAATAAATGTACCAGGAGGAGGAGGAGGAAGGGGGAAGGAAGAAGAAGGGGGTTTAGGTATAGACATAGACTTAGAGTGAGAAACAGATGATGATAGGTCTTGAAGGAGACGATTATGGCGTTGATTCAGACTCAGTGGCTCTCTCTTCTTCAAATCTTCCGCCATTTCACATCTATCGATCGATGAATCCACTTCCAATCCAAAAGAATTCCCAAATAAAGCAAAACCCTAGATGCTACGGTGCTTCTGTACTCCCTTTTTTGTTTTGGTTCTTTTCCCGCTCTCACCGACGTTTCGAATTGAAAATGGGGAACTGAAAAAATGGCAATAAGAAGGGATTGGCTGATTGGCTCGGTAGAAAATTTTTTGGGGGGTTTATTGACTTAACCGGCGCTAAGTAGCTTTATTTGAAAAAAATTCTTAAATAAATTTTTATTAAGACATAACTTTTTAATATTTGACGTTGTTAATTTTTTATCTATTTTTAATTTTTTTAGATCAAAATGCCTCTCCTTATCTTCTTCTTTTTCTTCATCTTATTCTTCTTCATCCTAATTTAATTTAAACCATAATCCTAACTTCACCCCATAACCCGCCACCACTAGTCCCCTCCCCTTCCCTCCCCTGCCAACCACCTCATTTCCTGCCGACCACCTCCCAACCACTGTCGGCACCAACATCACCAACCAACGAAAGGAGAAAAAGGTTCGTCCTTACAATAATCGCGTCCTCCATATCACGCATCCTGCTGGCGACGAAAATACAGGCCAAGGTCAATTGCCGCCATATCATTGAAATCAACACTCCACACCCATCACAAGCAAACCACTACCGCTACCACTATCCATAAAAAAAATTATCTCTCTATAATATATATATATACATACATGCCCAAAAATTTATGGGTTTCTTTCAATTTAATTTTGATTTTGAATAATTGATTTCAATTTGGTTTTTATCTCTGGTGGGTTTGATTTAATTTTAGTTGCGGTATGATTTGGGTATATCTATATACAAATATTTAGAGAAAGGTCGGTTAGTTTAGATCTCGATTTGAGATTGTGGTAGATTGGTGGTGGTCGGACATGGTTTCCGGCGATGGTAGCTGGAGATAGTGGTTGCCGGCGATAGTAGCTGGAGATATGTGCGGGTGTTGATGATATGGGAGATAGAGGGAGCGAGCGAGAGATAGAGATGAGGGTTTGATGTTTGTGGGATAAGAAAGAAAGAGTGAGCGTTTAGAGAGAGAATGGGTGGAGATGGAGGTGGAAAAAGGTCGGCGAAGACGGCTGGAGCAATTGCACGAGCGTGGAGGGTGGGGTACAATGCTAGCCAATGACCTTTAGAGGAGGTCCATTCTCTATTAGGGTTTAAATTGAAATGGGAATGAAGAAGAAGATAAAGAGCGGCATTTTGGTCCAAAAAAATTGAAAATTGATGGAAAGTTAACGGACGTCAAGTTTTAGGAGGGTTATGTCTAATAAAAATTTATTTGAAGGGTTTTCTCAAATAAGGCTATTAGCACAGGGGGTTAAGTCAATAAACCGCTTTTTATTTTTCTTCATATACAATTGATGTATAGATTTGGGCAGTTTAGAAGAGAGGACTGAAATTGAACTTAGGTGTTGTTCACTTGCCACTTAATTTGCCACTTAAATCTGAAAACTTAAAATTTTCAGATTTAAGTGGTTGACAAAGTTGTTCACTAACTAAAAAAATTAAGTGTCCACTTAATTTTTACCACTTAAAACTTAAAATTTTCATCCAAAATTTTAAGTGGCAAAGTTACTACTTAAATCTGAAACTTAATTTTTAAAGTTGTAAAAGGTCGATTTTGCCCCTTCTCTTTTATCAAAATTACACACAGATCAAAGGTTAGATTAAAGGTTCAATTACGACTTTTACACCATGCCGCAGCAGCGAGATGAGGATGATGATTTTCTAGAGCCAGAGGAGGATGAAGCTAAGGCGCATGACGAAAAAGAGGATGAAGAATATGATGATAAAGGGCGTAAGGTTGGAAGAAAATAGGGGAGATCGGAGGGTCAAAAGGCCGGAAGAAAACAAGTGTTTTCCATTGTTTTCCTCCACTGGTTCTATGTTTTCTCATGAATATGCTATACCATTCCTTCGTTAATTAAACCTAATTCTAGATCTGCAAAAAGTGTCTTCATTTTAATCGATCATATCGTAAACTACATTAAAAAACTTTCAATCTATTCAAAATATCCCAAACAAATTGAAGAAAAAATGGAGGATCGAAAGGTGTGTAATTGATGGAAGGATAGTGGTGTGTTATCAAATTGATCAAAAGGATCAATTTCATTTATTCATTCCTTCATATAAGGGCAAAATTGTCACAATAAAAATAATTCGGTTTTTAGATGTGTTATATTTAAACAAACAACATTTTTTCAAATACAATTTTCAGAACTAACCAAACAGCTTTTTCAGTTTTCAATTTTTTTACTAAACGCCACCTTAAATGCTTTGCGTAAATACACGATCCTTCTTTCTTGCAATAAATATCGGTTGTTTAACGACTTTAGGCCTATAAAATGGTTTAGTATAATACAAATGCACTGCTATCTTTTCATATTTAAATTAAATTTACATGCAATTTTTTATTTTAAAAAACAACTATAAGCAAATTAAGCCTTGTTTAGAGTAATTGAAATGCAATTTAGGGGCTCAGTTACCTGGGATAGAGTCTCTCTTGTGAAGTGTAATGATCCAGTTTAGATAATCGGTTCTCGTTCTTAAGTATTCCACGTGTGATCTATATTGTTTGTTTAATGTGTAAAGCTATAATTGCATTTAACAAATAAGTTAAATTACACATGATTAAATTCTTGTTATTTTCAAATTAAAATTAAAGGCCTTTTAGGCCAACAATCTTTCTTTTTTTGATGATGACAGTAAGTTAATGTGTGTTTATGATAAGAAATATAATCTTAAAATGAAATAAGGTAATTAGCAAGCTCCCCCTTTCATGTATATAATATAAAATTGAAACATATTACAATTAGCTAAATGAAAAACTTTTAATATAAACTTGAATTTTAAACCATTAAAATCACAACATTGGATAAAAGCATAAGAAAGTTTGGAAAGCATAAACTTTAAAAATCTTAAAAAGCCAAGAAAGTGTGTACCATTATCACTCGTAGACATTGAATACTAATACACACACATGTTCCTCCCTCTTTGACTTCATCAAAAAGAAGGGCCTACTCATAAGCTCTGGTGGTGGTGGCGTCTAATATGGGAATTTATAGTCTCGATGGTAATGATAGAAAGCCATTTCCATTTGGTTGAATCATTTATGCATCTCTTGATTGCTTGTCGTTATTTGAATTGAAAGATGGTTGATGGCTTCCATGACTTGGTCATATACTCATGCTCGTGGTTGCCGGGATTCGGGATAAGGTGAAACATATGCTTGATTTTCCTCGTCATCTTTATTATCTTCATCGTCGATTGCCTCATTATTCGGGTCATTGAAAATCCAACGACTGTCTTCCACATGGTAGTGCGTGAGATGGAGAGTCCGTTTTGAGTATATCTTATGTTCGAAAGGCATCCCATGTCTATTTTTTGGTTAATGGGAATGTCATAATACTTGAAAAATCTTGTTAGTGCCATTCTATATGATAGGCCTCAGGAGGTGCTAGAGATCACGTCATAGAAATGATCGAACATTAAGTTTACATAATCGAGTTTATAATTGATGATTGGCGATAGCCCATTGAGGAAGATGTCATTATTGGTCATGTTTGAATGACTTCCCATCCTTGGCACAATGCAATATATGAGTATATGATGAATGAGCTGACTATGTAGTTCCAAGATGTTGTCATATGTATTGTTTCACATGCCCCGAAATAAACGTTTCAAAATAATACCTAATGCATCATAACGAGTGTAGCTAAGGTACATGTCGTAGTTGGAAGGAACGATAATGGTGTTTTTTATTAATGCCAAAAATGCAAGCAAGGTCGTCATTGGTAAAACTGATGATACGACCATTGAGATATGTGGCTAATCTAATGTTATCTTTAACACTGTTTCCATCCATGAGATGGTGCAAGTTTGCATAAAACAATCGAACCAATTTCAGATA